>JASGXE010008173.1:0-18681 GCA_030068105.1 Sinentomon sp. SZTP_YWyxl
CTCCTATAAAATTTATGTCCACCCTGTCTTCCCCTGCAATCGCGATTGAAACTCTTCATCCAGACCTTTCTATCATCTCCAAGCGCCTTCAAATTCCTGTAAAATTGCCAGCACAAACTAATCTCCAATGATGACCCCACTTTTATTGCTCTTCTCGAATTGAAAATCGATCTCAGAATTTCGCATGTAATTATACGTATATATCCACTTTTATTTCTGTCATATTTTCGTTGTATCTACGTACGACCATCCTGCGGATTTGAAACTTTCGTGCTACCCGCAATTGTAGTCATGCAAAGATAAAGTTTAGAATAACATGTCATAAGCGTTTAAGTAGCGTTGTAGCAGATGTTACACTAATTGAATTCAACTCTTGCAGCTGGAGCATCTCCTCATAGGCTGTGTGTGCTCACCTGATATCACAGATAAAAAACAACAAGTAAAACATGCCAACGCATAAACAATTTGACCAATTTCCGATAAACACTGCTACGGGTACGGGTCTCATAAATGTAAACAGCAATTTTGACACAAACCTTCTTTTGTGCCTTACAAATCTTGAGAGCACGGTCAAGATCTGTTGCTTCGATATCATTGGACATCTTGTGCAACATTTTCATAATGTAGTCCATACTTTTAACGGCTTTGTACCCCATAAAAATAACGACGACACTACCAACCATCTTCCAGCCGAAAACAGATGAATCTAAAAGGAACTTCATTTTCTCAGTTCCATCATCAGAGTGCATCAGATAGATGTAGTCGATAAAAGAGAACATATTATAGATTAATAATATGGCTGTTAGAAACCCGCAATAAATTACGGGCAGTGAGCAGATTTTTGCTGTCAATTTATCTGTTCCAGAACTTTTACTCCAAGGAAAAACGCCCATCAGTCTTGCCAGGATGAAAAACGACCTCGTTAGATTCCAAATATCTTCAAATCTGAAAAAATAAAAATCAAACCAATAGCATGCGCTGATTTTTCAATCTTGGGAAGTTAATCCGCATGAAATAAAAAGTGGGTGTATTATGGTGTTAGATTTTGGCTTGGATCAACATTTCTTCGATTTTGGCTGCAAAATCATTGTGGTGTTGGTACCCTAGAGCATGTTCGGGGAACGATTGCTCAATTTGTCAAAACCATAGACAATTGTGATTCGCCCATTATTGCACATCCCACTCTGTCCGATGACGGATGAATTTCGGCTGAATTTCGGCAAAAACGAGAGTTATGGTTTATTAAAAGATTTCACCGAGCACTCCAGTGTTTTCACCGAGGCTTTGTATTAAAGTACATTAGCGTCAAATCTGATTTAAAATCTCAATTATTTCTTTCCTCCATCGTGACTGGAATCAATGATGACTTCCTATCACGGCCAATTTTATAGGTTCTACTCTCGCAAGAGATCGGAAACTATTGCTGTTGGTAAGAAAAAAGTCTGGTCACATCAAACCGCACCAATCTTCAAGACAGTAGCGCAACAATGGGATTTCTAGGACAACTTTGATTACTGATAACAATTTGCGCAACGAGGTATTATCAACAGGAATTTCGTGGGCAACTAGAAACTGAAAACTTAAATCTGAAAACTATTACCTCACGTTAACCAATGGTAAAGATTGAAAACTGATGAGCACAGAAAAACAACATTATATCTAGGATCAAAGCGTACAAACCAAACTTGAGGATTAAGAATCAAACACAAAAGTCAAAAATGTTATAATTGAAGGCAAAAAATACCAAAAATCAAAAATCCAAATAACAAAAATTGAAATCGATTAAACTGTGGCTAAGTTCTCGCGACCACAAGAAAGTTGCCAGTTGAACATTATATGACTTTAACCTCACAAATTTCCGCCAGCGCAAAATCCAACTTGATTTCGTTTCGTACTTGAAGCTTATACAAAAAGCTTGCAAATAACAAGTTATGTCAAAATCTCAATAGTGGCTGTGGAGGAAAAGGGAACTGGCACAGAGTCATCCATTCTAAAGTTAGGGTACATTAAAACGAAAGTATTGATACGTTTCGGTATCTCAGTAAAAAAGTCAAAAGAAAACTGCCGATTGGGAAGCACAGTCAATCAATGCAATGATTAGGATGCTTCACCCTCTCCACTTCGCTGAGGGATAAATGGCAAGATGGAGTCCACTGACTCTCCCCTGCTAGAGAGAATGCGTCCCTGTAACCAAAACAATAAACTTTCTCAACTGTATGCAAGCTCCCGCATAATACCAGCAATGGTTGTAAGAAAATCATTATTGCTCCATTCCAGCCATAAACGCAGGCAAAGGGTAAGGAGAGCGCAGAACAAGAAATCGTAACTCCAATTCTCGTTGTTTTTGTGTCAATATTATCAGGGCTCTATTAGCAAAGGGCTAAATTTGACAGCAATTTCTTTTATATTGTGTGTCCATACTCATCAATCAGCCGGACAATTCCAAAATCAAGAAACAATTGTCAAGGAAAGTAACCAAGAACATCAGTGAATACATCTTCGTCCTGCAATCACACACCAACCTCTCAATTTGGAATTGAAATACAAAAATAAAATAGCAAGCTCTCCCGCACGGAAATTTGCAAAAATCAAAATATCACGGAAAAGTGCAGCGGACGAATGAAACTGTTTGTCTTTCATGATTATAGAATATCTCGTTTACTTCATTTCTGTACTAAGATGGTTGAAAAAGTCTTGCAAACGGATTTTGTTCTTACAATTTACGGTCAAGACCAAATTAAATGAGGGAACCACGTCGTGAAATTGTAATTTCCCGAAATTATATGGGTCCATATGCTCGGAAGTGATTAACACTTTCACATTTTTGAAATATTTTGCACTTCCTACGCGGCAGCATGCAACTGAAAACAGCGCAAGAAATCACCTTTGCGGCACAGAAAAAATTAAAAAAATTATTGGCGATTAGAAACCATCAACAATAATTTTTTTCTCTGATGATGGGATACGTGTAAATATTCCTCACGTGAGGTGCAGTATGAGTGCATCCTATTCACTCATATATCTTGGAACATATGTCTATTAGTAGAGTTTAATAGGACGAATGTATGTGCATGTCGGGCACTTGGTCAAACTAAAGTGAACCACACCCCTTAGACTTAGTGTCAGGCCAACGCTGAAAGGCAAATTCATAGACATCCCGAGCACAGCACTGCGCCTCAAAGCCATGCGCTATAGTTTTTCATGGGACCCTTCAAATCGGATTTGTCCTGGAAAACTCTGGACGAGAAATCCAAGGATAGCATTCACCCTAAGCCACAAGTCCATCGCAGAAGTTAGACTGGTAACTGGCATAAGCGTAAGGCCCCAACGCCGCTGAGGCAGTTCATTCCCGCATCCGTTTAGTATAGTGACGACTGTATAGTGTTTTCAGTTGTAATTGTTTTGTCTTTTGCAGACGCGAATGCGTCGTCTGCTAAGACAAAATGTTATTTTTACCCGGAAACTGAAAACACAAGCCCTGTTTTTAATCGTCGATTTTCGTTGCAAATCGATGACTCAAAAAGTTTTCTACGGATTTAGCCCAAATTTGGAATTTTTCTATCATTTACGGAAACGAAAAGCTGATTAACTTTTCTCTGCGATCTGTTCAAAAATGTGGAAATTTTATTCTATGCGATTGCAATAATTTTTAATTTTTTTGCTACAGAAGACCCATTTAACACTACTACGAAACCTGAAGGGTCAAAATTTGAAGTTCCGTTTTTTATGGTCAGTTTTTGCTCACATTTAGCTGTCTGTTAGGGCTTATATGGAAGGTCTCTCACGCAAAATTTCAACTCATTAGGTCAAGTTGTTTCTGAGGTATGGGGTGAAAGGTCACAACTTGAAGAACTGACTCTGGCATCTTTTCGAATCATCCGTCAGTCGCAAAACAAATAAAACGGTTTCCATGGCAACGTCAACTAGGTTTTCGACTTGAATCAAAGCTTCCGAAATTCTGCCGCTGAAGCCAGACTCTCCATTAGCAATCACACATAGTTAAAATCAACAGCCAATTCGACGGCTAGATTGGTGTTGTCAAACTTTAATTTCTAATAACAACGCTATTCCTTTTCCATTTTCTGGCAAGCGTTCATCCATCTGCAAAATTGACAGCTGTGCTAAAGCGCTAATGGGTGTGAGTGGAAATGAGGTACACGGCCGTTCACGAATGTTACTTATCACTGCAACCAGAGATGCTCAACCGATTACCCTGTTCCCTATCCAAACACTGAAAACTGCCTAATCCGAAAACTGTCAGTGCTAACAATGCTGATGAAGCAATCGTAGAAGGGTGCAAACATTCTAGCTTAAGTCTTTTATACGAGGGGACAAAATTGCACATTTGCACGGAAACAATTTCAGAAAATAACTCTGTTCTTAGACGTGCCATTGTGTCCCCCTTTGACGTCAGCCTTACTTAAAGGCCCTACAAGGCGTAATCATTTCCAAAGTTATTACACTGCAAAAGACAAAACCATGGCTTTCGTGGAAGCGAACCTTTTAATCTTGTTGGAACTGAGGACAATCTCAAACTTGAGGGTGATATGAATCATATCGGTGAGTGCTATTCCAGAGCGTCGATGACAATCAATTTTGACAAATGTACGTAATTTCATCCGTTTTCCAGTATAGAGAGTTGGAAACTGTCCAATACCACAAAATTGGAAAGTCCCTCCTGCAGTGCGTTGAGCTCACTTATTTGGGTATGTTATTCTCGACCAAACTAACATGATTGTGGGCCACATGTCTGTTCTGTTGCTAGGAAAGCTAACAAAGCTTTGTATTTTATCAAGCGCAATTATCGCAAGAGTCCGCCTAATATTAGAGATTTAGCGTACTTCAGCATCGTTAGACCCATTCTTGAGTATGCTGTTGCTGCTTGTGATCCATGGCTCTCTTGCCAAGCTCAAATTTTGGAAAGAGTTCAGCGACGAACAGCTAGATTCGTGGTGGGTGACTACCGTCGAACCACAAGTGGTACTGGCATAATAACAAATCTTGGTTGGAGTTGAATTGAATTGAATTGAATAATTGTGTTTCAGGGGATCACCCCTTATCATACACATACATTACATCAAGCCACAAAGATCACAAAGATAGTAAACACTTCTTAATTGGCATAATAACAAATCTCAATCAAAAACAGAAAAATCACGACTGTTAAAGTTGATTCTCCAATTCCTCTGTTTGCGCAGGAGGCTACTTAGTCGTATTCGAGGACTCTGAAAGTCGCAAGAGTCACAGCCGGCGCCGGAGAACCGGCACAGATATCGGAGGCTCAAGGACCTTTGCTGGGAATGAATTCCAATCATCAATAGCTTGTCCAAGAAAGGACGACTTGCCAAAGTCCCTCTTGAAGTAAAGTTGTCTCACTTTGAAAGCATGATCTTGACGGCCGAAGAACGTAGGATTTAGAATATGCTTGGAAAGTTCTATCCACCCCCAGATTCACAAAGGACTCTATAAAAGCATAAAATGCGCTGGATCTTTCTCCGCTCAGCCAAAATTCCCCAACCTAGCTTGACCAGAAGAGCAGAGACACTGCTCATTTTCCTGTAGTCCCCAAAAACGAAGCGGGCTGCTTGCCGCTGAACACGCTCCAAATTAACCAGATGTACGGAAAGGTGCGGATCCCAAGCCGTGGAAGCATACTCCAGAATTGGCCTTACGAGAGATAGATAAGCTTTCTCTCTAATTCTGAGGGAACACTTCCTATAGTTCCTTTTAACAAAGTAGAGTTGCTTGGCTGATAGGCGCAAGATGGCCCGTCTGTAAAGTCTCTTCCTGAGTTTGTTATTATTATCATCATAATAATTCAAACCTCAACAATGAGTCGAACGTCAAACGATTAAAATGAAATAAAGTCAGATTCAATAAAAAGAAAAGAATTTTTTCGAGTGAGAGGTCTGGGCTGCAACCAAATGAAAAGGGATAGCATGTGCCCTATGGGTGAAACTATGACAAGCATGCAAAAAGTGAGGCCGAGGAAAGAAGGGCATTCCACTCGCGGACTGTACGGGGGAAAAAACTGTTGAAGTGCTTATTAAATTTCAAGATTGGGTATTCAATAAAGTGGCCATTATCAGTGCGGCGACGAATAAGCCTCAGTGAGAATGTAGACGGAAGTGAGGTGCAAATTTTACCCTTGATTATTGACTGGAGAAACTTTATGCGTCTGTTTGAACGTCTTTGAGAGTCTCAAGACCTAGGCGCAAAATCATTTCAGACACTGATGAAGTCCGTCTGTAATCAGAACAAATGAATCTTACGGCACTTCGTTGGAGTCTCTCAAGTATGCATATATGAGAGGAGAGAAAGGGTCCCAAACCTCACAAGCGTATTCCAAAATTGGTAATACAAGGCTGGAATATGCTTTAAGTTTCGCTGATGTCTGAGCAGGCCTGAATGTTTCGCATTAGCATGCCCAGGACTTTTTTTGCTTTGGTCAACACATAATTGATGTGGGCATCCCAAGAGAGATCATCAGAGAGATAGACACCCAAATATTTAAATTGTGAGACTTTGACGATAGTCTGACCACAAATTGAATAAGAGCACGATGGAGCTGAGTCCTGGGCCTTATGCCTTTGGAACAGCATCCAATTGCATTTGCCGTGTTAATTAACAAACCCCAGGTATTTGCCCACAAATGAAGTGTTTCCAGGTTGGATTGCAACATCGGAACATGGGGAGGGCCGTAAATGACCAAGTCATCAGAAAATAGCCTGGATTTGCAATTTAAAACCATGGGAAGATCATTTATGTATATAATGAATAAAAGAGGACCCAATACGCTTCCCTGCGGAACTCCACATGAGACAGGTCGCCTGGTTGAAAATTTACCCTCGACAGAGACCCGAACAAAAACGGCAAGACAGGAAGTGCTCAACCAGGGCAATCAAAGGAGCAGGAAACTTCAGCAACGAGAGCTTATGCAACAGCAAATTATGAGGAATCAAGTCGAAGGCTTTTTTAAAATCAATGAATATTGCATGCAGACTTCCTTTCGATTCAAGGGTGCTACCTATTTCAAATGTAAACTCAATTAACTGGGTGAGGCAGGAAGATCCCTTTCTAAACCCATGTAGGCTGGGGTGCAAAATATTGTTGGACTTCAAATGATCAGAGAGGTGCGAATAAAGGATCTTCTCAAAATCTTGCTGCTTGTGGACAGAAGTGAAATCGGACGATAAGGTTCTGGGTCTTCCGATGGCCCTTTTTTGGGTATTGGGATAATATTTGCCAGTTTCCAATCGTCAGGGAGTACAAGGTCAAGGTAAATCTTCTTTATAATAATTTCAAAAAAGAATGAAAGTTCAAATGAAAGTGATTTTAGAAATTTTGGCGGTTTGAGGTCGCTACCTGCAGCTTTCCTAGCGGATAATTTTGATAAAAGATTTTGGATGCCAAGTCGGGAAATGCAGAATTTATTCGAGTTGATTCCGGGGCGTTGACCAGGGCAAACAAAACTTGGAGGTAAACGGTGCAAGTTGTTGTCTATAACGGCATGAGAAACAGTGTTCTGAAAAGTTTTTGCAAGAACTTCAGCCTTTTCAAAAGCCGAATTAGCTATCACCCCATTTGGACAACGAAGTGATGGCAAACTGCGCGTTGCACGCAGGTTTTTTATAAAACGCCAAAAGGGCCGAGAATGGGTAGCTGAGATGGCTTTGTCGATGTAGGTACTTAAATCAGAAGAAGCACATTCACGAAGTTCGAAACGAACAGATGCCAGCCGATTTGCTTTGCGAGGATTATTATTTGCCGTTAATTTTTCGGTTAATCGACGTTTTTTTCTGGCTAAAGTGCGAAAGCGCGCAGAGATCCGAGGATTGCCGGACTTAATTTTGATTGATTTGACAGGGGCCATCGCCAAACACTGCAGTAGAATAACTTTAAAAGCAGCCCAGACCTCGTTGACAGAATAAAACCGACAACAATCAAGATCAGAACAAAAACACGCAAAAAGGGTGAAGAGCCTACTCCTAATGCCGACCCAGTTGGCGCGATCATAGCATTTGATTATGGCAGGGGATTTCAACAACTGAATTGGAAGGGGAATGCAAAAGGTGACGAAGTCGTGATCAGAAAGACCTGGAGACACAGCAACGTTCAGATCAGGTGAATCAAAATTAGTGAAAACAAGATCGAGAATATTGCTACAGCCACCAGGGACAATGCGTGTTGGAACAAGGACGTGTTGGATTAGACCAAATAGCTGCTGGATGCGGAGCAAAGCCTCAGCCTTTTGAGAACCTCCAGACAATATCTGCCAGTCCACACCAGGACAGTTAAAGTCACCTGTGATTATAAGACGATGATCAGGGTATGCTGCAAGAATATTCCCAATTTGATCAGAAACAAGATCTAATTCAAGTGGGCCGGCAGTAGGAGGAACATAAAAAACACCAACAACATACGGAGTGCGATTAAGTGCGGAAATATGACACCAGCTGCACTCAAAGGATCAAAGGAATCATGCTTTGGAAAATCAACTGTTAAAGCAGTGGACCTAATGCAGTCATTGTCAACGGCAACCAACGTTCCTCCACCTCGGCGATCAAGTCTATCATGACGATAGACAGAAAAGTTTGGGGGGAAGATTTCAATAGTGTCAACGTCAGAATGTAACCAGGTTTCAGTTAAAAAGAATGCATGGACACAAGAACAGGTAACAAATTCTAAGAGCTCTGCTCTTTTATGAGAAGGGAGTATGGATCGAGCATTCGCAAGCAAAAGTTTTGTTGGCAAAGAGTGCGCCTTAGTTTCAGTGGAAAGCGATTCGGGAACAACAGTTAAATCTGAATTAAGGGAAACAGGCGGCACAGCTGATAACAAGGGTGAAGGTGGCGCCGACGTCAGAACCACAACAGGAGGATCGTGGTCGTCAATAAAATTTGCGGGCGAGGAACGAGCTTCTTCAGAAAATTCATGAATGCCGACTGGCAAGGTTTGGCTATTGCAATTAACAGACGCAAAGCCAACTGCAGAACGCAGATTGGACGCTCGATTATGGCTGCGAAATGACGTGCAATGCAGTGAAGGAAATGGCGATCTGTGAAAAAAATTGAATTGATTGGAACGCAAAAAGTGAAAATATTGTTTG
Source organism: Sinentomon sp. SZTP_YWyxl (assembly GCA_030068105.1). Classification (NCBI taxonomy): domain Eukaryota; kingdom Metazoa; phylum Arthropoda; class Protura; order Sinentomata; family Sinentomidae; genus Sinentomon; species Sinentomon sp. SZTP_YWyxl. Next base: position 9,110 of record JASGXE010008173.1, read on the forward strand.
GAGCTGAGAAATAAATAATTATTGCTGCCAAAGCGCTGGGAAAGCAGAAAAACGGACAAAGAGCCGAAGTTCAGCGATTGAAGTGAACTGGCTGGTGGATTACAGGGTGGTCTAAAAAACGGAGTTATGCGTGTTTTAAAGGGGAGTGGGGGTTGGGCTGACGTGCACACTCTGTTAGATGCCCCTCATTATTACTCTCGGCTAGATCACGATTTCAAAATTCGCTTGTGCCTTAGCAAAGATGTTAGCAAATTTTCCTCTTGGGGCGCACCATCACTCGGTGGAACTCACTTCCCAGTGATGTGTTCGCATACCCGCACTTGGCCACTTTCAATCTCGATTGGAACATTTGCGAGAGTCATATAATTTCCGTTCTCTTCGTTATTCATGCCCTTTTACATTTTTAAATTGCATGTAATTGCATTGCCTGTAATTGCATAACTGTTATTGTCTTACTTTTGACATGAGGTAACTCCGAAAAAATATAATTGAAATTGAAATTGAATTTATCTGCTGGTCATGTTTACAATGTACACTGACATTCATATATTACACAAGACGGGCTAAAATAACATGTCAGCGTCGAAAAACGCACATTCTGCTGATATGGGGTTTCTGAGGTATGGGAACTAATTCTGATCTTTGGCGGAAAACAGTTGGCAATATGCAGGCATTTTAATTAAACTGGATGTTTCACTATTCACGTACATTGCTGATTGTAATTTATCGATGCGTTAATGTTAGAGTTTCTGCACTCCTTTTCCGATGGAAAACCGGCAAAAAGAAAAGCACATCTGATGAAAAATAGCTGTGGACGAAGTCTATGCGCAAAGTAACTTTTTGTGTTTTTAAAGTGTTTTCTATTTTCTATTTGTCATTGATTGTGCCCACATGTGTGGAGATTCTTCTTGTTGTCATTGGTTAATGTCAAGTTTGTGTGTTCTTCAACTTTAGTAATTCCGACAAACACAAAAACGTCTCTGGGTGCATGTGTGTTATTGCCCTTAATTTTTGGAAATATTTCCTACATTGGGAGGTTTGCCACCATCAAGAACGCTGAAATGATATATTGTATGTGCTGCAATGCCATACAACTCGTTTCGGGCCCGTTATGAGTAAAATTTTCAAGATTTTGTGATAGCAAGATATTGTGTGCATCACTTGTCCTCCGTGAACTGAATGGAATTATACGCGATTTTCATACATTCTGAAAAAGTAATAGATCCATGTACCAGGGTCCGCGTTTTGCACACGATCTGATGCTTTGTGATATTTTCCAAGATTGTACTGAGAGGCAGATCCCAAACAGAGGATCACAATCTGGAGACAGCCTAGTTTGGGAGAACATACCACAATCTCGAGAACGAAATGAACCGTGATTATCACAAACTGACTACAAATAAATAAACCATGTGCTTGATTCTCTCTGTGATCAATCCACAAATTGTGAGCAGCATGTATAAAATCTGCTCACATCGCAATCGGTGCGAGTAAAAAGCACATGTCACTCAATTTCAGAATCTGGTTGATACGTGTACAATGTCGGGACAATACACGCAAACAAAAAACATAAATTTTTGAAAGTTTGGTCTTCCCAATACGTTTTTGGGTTATTTACAGGTTATTTTACAGGCCAGGTCCCAGACCAAGTGCCAAAGTGCTTAGAGCTTGCTTCAATCCCGCAGAAAATTGATGCTATTTATATTTGATATTGGCATTGCGAGAAGTGGTGGTGATAAACGTAACTTGACACTGGCATGATTGTAAGTACTCCCACTATTTGCCAGACGAAATTTATCATTTATAAAATACACACGGATCCCTGATTTCCGACGAATGGAACTCCAAATTAATCAAAAACGGGCTTTTGGGGACGACTGCACTGCGTACTTCGATTGATCGTCCATCCCTTCTGCTTAGATTTTGTGGGAGGGTAGTAACAGAAAAGTCAATACAAATCCCATTGAAGTCTATTAGGATATTTCATATTGTCCGGTATGTGAGTATATCCATCTTCCAATATCACTGTGTTGAATGTAAGGGAATTCTAATGAAATGCCATGTTGAACGGTTTATGTATATTTTAATTTACATATTGCTTCTTTACGCTTCATCCGGAAATCTCATATGACGCAAGGTAGAACATCCTGCGAATGTTCACAGCACCCTGTAGTGGTGTTTGTGATTCCGCAAGGTAAACTTTTGTGTGAATAAAAAAACTTCGCTCGCTTACGCAGCAGCGGAGATTCCATCTGTTGATTAGACCAGCAGCTTAGAGTCAATATTTTCCGTGCTGTGAAAAGTTAATTCAGCCGGGTCTTTACTGCTGTTGCCTTCAACTGCGATGAATCGACTCGCTCAACTGGCTGTTCACTCGACCTGGTTGTCTGTGTGAACGATTTTTTCGTTCATTGGCGTTTCTTGCTCATAAGCTTCAGTGCAGTTCCATTTTTTTCGGTGCTTAGTTCTCCAGTAATTGGAGGTGAGTCGATTTCTGATATTTATTTCGGGGAAAGCAATTAATTTTCGTCAGGAAAATTCCTCTGAGATTGCGTAAGGAAAGTTTGAGAGACTTGGGAATGTGTGGAAAAGTTGGAGAGATTTTTTGGGAATGTGGGGAAAAGAGGAAGAGTTGGTTAAATCGAGAGCGAGAAAGAAACCACATTCAGATTTTCAGATTCAGATTGGGTCAGTTGATTTAAATGAAATTTAATTGATTCAGATTCAGATAATTCAGATTCACTTCAAATTCAATTCAAATTTATATCGCATTCAGATTTTTTGCCTTCATCAAATCAGATTCTTTTTTTCAAGATTTCCATTTTTCACAATCAGATTTCTTATCAGTTTCATGAGAAATTGTGTTTTTTGACCGCTGTTCAATAATTTCGTTGGGAAAATAATTGTGAGAAAATAATTATTTTTTGAGGCAATTTTTTGGCAAAACAGGTTATGAGTTCATTTCAAGTCAATTCAGCCAATTCTGTTCAATTCAGATAAATTCAATCCAGTTCAATTCAGTTCAATTCAGAAAAATATTTCAGCAATTTCGGAACAAATATTCAGAAAATTGAGAAATTTCAGGACAATTGTTAAAAGCTGGAATAATCAAGAGGAAATAATTCAGAGAACTTGATTGTTTGTTTGGCAATGGCTCAGTCCACCATTTTGATTCAGACAGAAAATTGAGTTTTAGCGATAAATTTGTACAGCCAATTTCTTAACTTTTCCTTCAAAAAGAAACACGGAGATTCATGTTGCCGTTGTTTAACAGTGGCAATGTGTAAATCTCTATTTTCAGTTCCGGCTACATACCAAAAGAAGGGGACCTTCATCTTCAAAAATCTCACGTCAAGATGGAGCACTGTCTTATCAGCTTCCGTTGTCACCGTTTCCCGCCATCTTGCCACAGAAGTTAAGTTTTCCAGTTATCAGTTTGTCTATGCACACCTTGAGTCCCATGCATCTGTCAACTTGGAAAAATACAGCCATAATCAATCTTAACGAGAACAGTCTTCGATTCTTTCTCAACTTTCTGACTGTCTCTTCATCGTGAACATTTTCTAGACCCACTGGATCTAGAAATGGCTAGATTGGGAATCCGGAGTGTTTTGAAACTATGAATACCAGCTTCCATTGTTGCTTCTCTGGCGCTGGTTGGCAGAGCAATTCTGCAGAACAATGCACCCACATACGGAGAAAATAGGAAATTTAATAAGCCAAATCGCAGAATTCAAGGCAAACGTTTATTCAACACCATCGGTACGCTGGGCCAGTTGCGATAACACCTGGAAACCTCCAAATCTTACAGCAATTTAAAAACAGGTCAATTAACTCAAATTTTAAGCGCTCAAGGCAGTGTGCAAGGGGATATATCTTTACTGTGCAATTTAATACAGAACATCTCAATAATTTGGAATCGCGTTTTTAATTGGGTTCGTTTGACCAAACTTTTTGTATCTTTGGGTGTTCCTTAACTTGTTTTCAAAACTTGAAAACGCGAATATGGTTTCTTTGTGATAACTTACGAATTTATAGATCCATTTTTCCAATCTTTCTGAACCTTAGTGGGGTCCAGCTGTGCTGACAAGCGGTTGGTTTTGTGAGAAAATAACCCATGTTGAAAGATCTCCTCCATTGTACCTGAATATAACTGGTTAGTGTTTCATTAATTCCAGAACCACTTGATCCATCATTCAGATTGACATGGAGATTTCATTGAAGAACCACTTGATCCATCATTCAGATTGACATGGAGATTTCATTGAATTCAGATATCACACGAATTCAGACGAAATTATAGATTGAGGCCAAAGGCTATATATAGAAATTGGATTTATAATATTCGAAAACATCTTTTTCAAGTTTTGTTTGTTCTCACAATCCATAAAAAAAACTCCATGGCGCATCTACCACCGAAGGAGAATCTAGGAATTCGGTCATATTTGTGAATAAATGCGGGCTACAATCAAATATCGTACGAAAAAACTAAATTTGATACAAATGAAAACCAAGATTATCGCAAATACAGAGCAAATTGTTGCCTGTAATGACCACATGAAAAGAGCAGCCAATTTAAGAAGCGTGAATAATTTTGCGAACTAATTTGGTTGTCTGGAATGTTAACACGTTTTTGTTACCACGTGCATTCATAATTCAGACATTAAAAAACCTTTCTCATCTCGTTTCTATGACAGATACGAATGTTGTACAAAATTATTGAACCTATGATATAGTTACGGTAGGGCTAGGCAGTTGATACTTGGCACACACCTTAAGCATTCTTCCCATGTAGTTGCCTTGCAGAGTGACGCAACTCTGCAATATTCGAATGACGTTCCTGCCACCGTCGACGGCAACAGCCTCCCTTGGCCAAACGGTTAGTGTCTGGCCACCCTGTTCAAGTGGATTGGTCTTTGAAATTGGCTCTTGCGGGGACGGATTTTCATTTGTCCGAATGGGCAGAAGTCGGAGCATCCTAAATCAAGCGATTTCTGTGGTCGAACCAGGCAACCCAAGTCCCAATCTGGCAACATTCTGCGTGGCGGCGGGACTGCTGTGTGAATGGGCACTGCATGGAAAAGGAAGGGATCCTTCAGGTTATCATTTCTCAGCTTTCGTTTCCTTTTTTTTATCACCATGACGTTTCAGAAAATTGGTAAAAAAGTTGATAGTAATGGTTCTTCCTTGTTCTGGGCAGTTGATGATGGTCACCCCGTTGACATCCGAATAGACTGAGTACATCACCCCGCCTTCTGGAGTGATCACCAGTTTTCCCCGGGTGATGGTGAACATGTGCCGAAACGTTCCTTACCAACCTCTCTGGTAAGGAGAGGTTGGTAAAACTCTTGCATTTTTAACATGGATGGCATCCATGTTAAAAATGCATCCACAACTTTCCCATGCCGACAACAGCATCATTGGGCAATCATCGCCAACGCCTTGAAGCAGGATCAAGGAACTAACTGTTGGGGCAGGAGGACACTCTCCCCGTCCACAGCATAAAGGAGCTGATCTCGCGTTTGCAGGAAAGTGCCACTGTGCAAGGTTTATAGCTAAAGATGGCTCAAGGTGTGTGCCAAGTTCCAACTGCCTAGCCCCACTGGAACTACGCATATATCAGGGTCAATAATATTTGCACATCCCTTGCAAGGCCCACGGAAGACACGGCGATATTAGCGCTTCTCTCGAACCCTGGTCATAAGTTCCCTTTAGAGGGTGTAGACCAGGACAGAGGTCTGACAAAAACGTATCTTCGTGGCAAGGTCAATGCTTATCAAAAATAGGTTCGTTGTTAACACACACCGTCCCTTGAATTTTTAAAACTGTCTGTATTCGCAGTGGGTCATGTAATACTGTAAATTGGAATACTTATTGCACTTACATGTAACGTAATAAAACTGCTGTCATGGATTTTGAAGAGTGAATTCTTCTCCCATGTGCACTGGAAGGCGGTTTTCGAATGCTATTCAACTGAGTAGTGTTTCCCGCGATGCACACTACAACAGTAAATGGTTGATATAGGAAACATAACTCCACGTAAACCACCAGCGCATTGAGACAATTACGGTGGCCACTGCACTCAACATCGAGATATTTTCAACAGTGGATTCTGAAGCAATGGATACTAGCTGTTTATCGACCATACGAATAACATCGATTTCGCACTTTTTGAAGCTGTATTTCATCGGAATGAAACGGTGCATGCAACGGAATGTCTGTTCAGTTTTCATGTTACACTATCTCTCGAGACCAAGAATGAAGGTCACATTTCTGGAAAGCAAAAAAGCCTGCTGTCATTCAGTCCTGTCGGTAAAACCCATGATAATTTCGTTTTTTCGTAGGTTTCTACATCTCGCAGGCACGCTATTCCCCTGAGTTGGGTCCAGGATTGTTCAAACCATGAAAGCTTTTCGTCCCTTCAGTCATCACGCTCTCGGTTGCTTTAAATGCGTCCCAAATGAGTTAATTTATTAGACTCTTACTTTGGGAAATATTTTACTTTACCTCTGACACACTACAAATTCTGGATGATCTCAAAAGATGACGAAAGTTCGAAAAATACGAAAAACCTATGACGATGTCGAATGCAAAACAAACCCTCATGATTTTAAGTTTACACGTTGTATCGCATAAAGATTCCTGCAATGTTGCAGGATATAAGCAGATCAGGAAAATCTGGGAAAGGTTATTGGATACACAAAGGAGCAAAAATAGCAAAAAAAGATTTGTTAAAAAGAACACAGATACGGCGTTAAACTGTTGCTGTTCGGAAGAAAAATTGGAACATAAGAGCTCCAGACGTCAATAAAATATTTTGAATAAATTTTGAAATATGAGTATTTCCCGTCCCATCAGAAGTCGAAAATGTTGAATCCCTTATTGCGCCTAAACACTGTAAGACATATTCGCTTAGCGGTTCTCTGAAGCGCTACATTTTGCAGTTTTACGATAACTATCGTGCAAGGCGCTGATGGTGAAAGAGAAAACCCATGGTGAAAGCGGCGTGTTTCCTTGGTTTTCAGCGTTTTCATGAGTAAATTTAGTGAGGGTTTCACTGTTAAATTCACATGATAAAAAAATTCTGAACGGTATAAGTGAGGGAATGGGAGAAAGTCAAGATGCGCTTCCATACGAGTAAAATTGTAATGGAATAATAGGATAGATAAATTTCATAAAAATTTGGCTGATAAACTACACTTTGTCAAATTTATTCCAAGCCTTTGTCCCAATTCGCATGCATGACTCATTATTGGTCTTCTGCGGAGTTCAGTTGCGAGTACTTAAGTACTCGCAACTGAAAATCAAATTGAAAGTCCGAAAAGCTCATGCAAATTTGCATGAGCTTTTCGGACTTTCAATTTGATTTAAAATAAATCAGTACCTTCTTCGTTCATCTCATATCCGTAAATGTGTTACCGGCCACTGACTTCTTCAGAGACAGCGCAAAGAATGTTGCACGAAATGATAACTAGAAAAGCCCGTCAGTCATATGGATGACCAATGCAAAGCACAAAGCATGAGCGAGCCCAGGATCTCACACAGTCGATGCCTTCGTCAGTCTGTTTTCCGCCTGGCGCAAAAACAAAGCATGAAGTTCAGCATGTTCGATACATACCTATTGTGAAGCGCTGGGCTAGTTGACGTTGCAAGCCATGGGCTGCGAACTTCTTTTGCGATAGTTCTCTTTACATGCTACCGATTTTCAAAAAAATTCACAAATAAAAGAGAAATGTGACTTGTAATGTCTCAAGATGTCATGCTATGGAGAACCAAATTTTGTTAAAACGCTCCAGCTCTTTTTGGGGACTCAGTCCCCAGCACCCCTTGCCGGTGCACTTCTCCTGGACCCCCACTTGGTAGCATTTGCACCCGTCCCCCCAAACCCTCCGGCTTCGAAACTCCGGGCGCCCCTTTTGCGAAAGGCTGGATGCGCCACTGTTTTCTTGCACTAAAATTTATGAAAGATTTGAAATGTATTGATGCCGTTTCGCGCCTGGGCATTGAGTTCGAAACCAACGGAAGTCTTTCAACAAAAATCTTCCCAATGTATTTCCCAAAATGACCCAATTGCGTCATCCGAAACTCATAAACTCAAAATGGGAAGTGAATGAGTCACATTCACGGGCTGCTGTGAAAGGACAAATGGAAGGCCAGATGGCCACATATTTCGATTATTTTGATGTCTAAAGATGGGCAAGAAATTGGTGCACAACTTGACGCAGGTCGATCCCATGTTGCAACGGAAAACGTTGTGCTGCAGTCCGTTTGCAAACAAAATGGCGGAATTTTTCGATGTCTCGGACACGGGCTTAGAAATCTCTGAAACGTTTTAGAAATTTCACAATTGAAAACGTTGAAATTTCTTCAAGGAATAGTCCATATCCGTCCAGAAATTTTCAAATGCGAACAGTTTTAAATTTTGCGCGACGATCTCGAAAAGTGGGATTTTGCAGCGGTTTGCAGGAGGCGCTTTGGATGATCCGCACACCACAGGCAGGAGCTCCAATGCTTGCTCTACGCTTTGTCTTATCGACACCGACCTTCTCTCCTCGACACCTACCTTCTCTCCTGCATGGATGTGAATGTGATCTTGTCCAAATCTCCCTGCCAGTCCTAATCTACCTCCCTGCCTCCACATGCTATTTAAATGGGATGTCCGTCTTTATTACACCCACCTGACAGGAGAGAATTTTTTAGTGCGGACAAGAGAGAATTATGTAGTGCAGATTGTTCAAAGCTGTTACTGACGGGATCAATTTCGACATAAAAACCTTAAATTCACAGCGTTTTTCGACTTTTATCGAGCGATCTATGCATATTAACAACGGCAAAGCATTCTGGTCCTACATGAGTGCAAAAAAGATGCATGCCTCTCCGCCTGCCCTTAGTTCCGTTCCTGGTTCTTTCGTTACTGATGACACTGACAAAACCAATCTTATCTGCGATTGTCCAGACAAGTTAGCATCCTCTATCCATTTGAACGCCCACGACACTTCCACTGCCGTTCCAACCATCACTGCCGGTTCTAATGAGTGTAACACCCTATGATCCCACAGGCCCGCTCTATTTTTGCTCAATCTTCTGTTGCCAGAGGTAGCTTCAGTACCGAAATTTGAAAACTGCTCAAGCGCCTGGTAAGTTCCAAATCACCAGGCCCTGGCTCAATCCCGAATCAAGTTTCAAAAAAGTTGCAGCTGTTAAAATTACCCCATTTCTGGAAATTTTGTTCATCACGATCTATCAAACCTTTTGCTTTCCCGCGGCATTTAAAATGGTCATTGTGCGGCCCATACTCAAACCTGGCAAAAACCCATCTGACCCTCTGTCCTATCGTCCTATATCTCTTCTCAAGAGCTGCAGTAAGTTGTTCCAACGCCTAATTCATCAAGAAATTCTGTCATTCTGCAATTCAGCTAGCATCCTTTCATCTCACCAGCATGGATTTCGGCAGGGTTACTCTTGCACGACTCAGCTTTTGGGTTTTGTGCAGGACGTTGCTGAGTCGCTGGAATCCAAACTTCCAGTTCATGCAGTTTTCATTGATTTCAACAAGCTTTTGATCTTTTTCC
>JASGXE010008174.1:0-17751 GCA_030068105.1 Sinentomon sp. SZTP_YWyxl
AGTATGCAGAGGTGTTAAGTATGCAGAAAGAAATAGATTTAACTATAAAACAATCAACTAAATTGAATAGTTTATGCAAAGAATGGCATACAAGCACCATTGTAGAATGGTGCTTGTATGCTGATGAAAAGCTCAGGCTACATCTTTATGTTGTTAATGGGCAAGAGCTATTGATTATCACTTCCTGTCGTCAGCATGGTCAGTCATGACCACTCTTTCTTGTCCCCATTTACAACAAAAAGGTGCTTTTTCCCGCTCCCTTTGGCCATTCTCAACCGCTGCTGATCTGCTCGCAAGTTGGAGGTGTTGATTTCTTGAAGCTTTTGAAAAATCGCTACACAAAATAGATAAAATGCGAGTATGACTGTCAGTTGAAGTCATTTGGAATTTTCTTAACCCTGGCATAATATGGGTTTCATTAGTGGAAATCACGACATATGCTCAACACTGAACTTGTCTACTACATCGCCAGCACTTTCAGAAAAAAAACTGCATTAACCCTTAACCTCCCAAGGGGTAGTTGCTATACAGAACCTCCCAAGGGGTGGTCCATTGGACCACACCATGATCCCATCTGTTTATGGGCCTGGTACGGTTCTTCCTATCAAAGTGCATCCTTTTTGATGTCTCATGCAAAATTTGGCCAGTCCAAGATGGTTTCTTCCCATATTTTTGCCATCCGATAGACACGAAAGTCAGTTTTTTGCTGCAGTTTTTTGGGCAAAACTTCAAATCTGAATAACTTTTGATTTTATAAACATATCTTGGTGCTATTACATTCAAAACGACAATCCAGTTGAAGAGTTTGAGAAAATTTGGAATGAAGGCCTGTTTAATCTGGTTTTTTTACCTGCCCTTCCAAAGTAGAAATTTCGCATGGAGAATTTTTGATTTTTTTTTGTGAAAAAAGGTATCCCTCATAATTTCCATATTGCATGTCACATCTTCAAAACACTTTATGTGCTTATGAAGGTGATGGTGATGAACAGCTTGGCATGGCCCAAAGTGAAAGTTGAACTCATACCACTTCAAAAAAAGTCAAACATTTTTGAAGTGGGGTTTTGCCCAAGGGGTGGTCCATTGGACCACCACCCATTTTCCAAAATCCCAAGGGGTGGTCCATTGGACCACCTCACACATATCCTTTCATTATGATAATGATTTGGACAACCAGGCTGCACAAATAGTATCGACTGCAAAGTCTATTCAATTGAGATTTGCAATGTCAAATAATACCTATCCATTTTGTTATCTGAAATTGGCACCAAACAGCCCAAATCCACACAGTCAGTTTTCGAACCTTCAGTGGAGCTAAAAACCCGAAAATCAGACTTTTTGGCACAGAACAGCTAAAACAATCCTGGAAATCGGAAGAAAATGGTTAGAACAGTGCAGAAATGTGTGGTTGATACCCTTGGGAAAACCAGACATTGTGACCTCAAAAAGCCCACATATTGCCAAAGAAGATTGGGTTGGATAGGTTGGGCTGGGTTAGCAAAGGGCGGGGAGAGGTTAGGTCAGGTGTAATTGGAAATTTAAGGGTGTACCACACATTTCACCGTCGTGTCAACCACACATTTCACTCGGTGGTCCAACGGACCACCGAGTAAAAAACATGTACAAAAGTCAATGAAATGCAAAACATTGTACGTCATATTGGAGATGGAAGGATGTTCGGCCTAAAGCACCCTGCAACTTCACTGTAATTGGAAATTTAAGGGTGTGGCCCGATGGACCACCCCTTGGGAAACTCCAATTTTTTGATTTCCGTAACCTCCCAAGGGGTGGTCCATTGGACCACGGGCCAATATTGCTCCCAATTCGTCGGTGGATTTTTTTAGGCTTTTAAGGCATGGTAGACCCAACCTCGTAGAGGCATATCTGGAAGCCCAGAATCGTCCGGGCCCAGGGAATAAAAATATTGAGAAAATAACAAGGGGTGGTCCATTGGATCCACCTTTGGGAGGTTAACCCTTCCACTACCAAGGGTCTTGGCGGAACGCGGAATACCAAGGGGTGGTGCAGCGCACCACCAACTGTAAAATTTCCCCAAAGTGACAAGTATTAATTTTCATGCATTCACAGTGTTAATGAGATAAAACTGCATGCAGAAAACAATTTTGGACTCTATCCTTCGAAGATTACTTGAGATATAAAGGAAAACAGTTTACGCTTCAAGTTCAAAATGCGGTATCAGAATTTTTGTTTTGACAGAAATTTCAGTCAACAATCTTGAATAAATCAATTACAAGTCAAAAATGGAATACTTATCACAAACAAATAAGATACTAATAGTCCTGGTTTCGATTTTCTAGCTTCCTTCTTCCGTGATTCAATAAAGTGCATTTTGACACATTTGATTCACGTAAAAAGAGAATAGAGAAAGTGGGCACACACTACAAAAAGAAGTTTATTGGGTGCAACTATCGTTTATCATTGCTCAACTCATGAAAAAATCATTCAATGAGTTCATCTGCATCAGAGCATCTCTGGCAGACTTTATTTAGATGTGCATTGCAAACGTTTTTCATACAAATGCCACACTTATTGTTTTTTTTTGCGTTGACAGCTGCCTTGCTTTCTTTCCATTGTTGACAATTTCAGTTAGGCAGCACTCATATCAACCTTTCTTCTCAGGTGGTCCAGGTTCTCTTTCTTCTTTCGGCTGAATGGGGTTTTTTTTTCATCAGATATTTGGAGATCCACCCATGACGTGGCACGGAAGGCCTGTGAGTGATTTTGCCGATTGTTCAATATCGGGCAAAATCAGTTCCTTTCCAAGTTCAAATAAACTCCCACCTCTGTAGGTACTTTCTTTCCCGTGTTCATTTGGTAACCATTAAACTGACTGAGCATTGATGGCAGCAATATCAATAATGGCAAAAAGCAAAACTATGTCATCTGGTCAACTGAATCTACTCCTTCCGTTGTCTCATTATAATCGGTTTTCTTTTTTTTTTCTCTTTCTTTCTCTTTCCTTCTGGGATGGTCAGAGAGTTGAGATCAACATGTTTCTGTGGGCTTTTCCTTGGCTATGTACTATGATAGCAAAGTTATGATGGGAACTTTTCACAGGGGTAGTAAAATTCCGTTGAGTGAAAGTCTCGCTTTCATGAGGTTTAAATTCAACAGGCAAGTGTCGCTGATTTGAATGTAGTATTCCCACAATGGTTATGATGATGCCTTTTTGAGCAAGCTCCATAGCCAAATCTACACTGCTGGACAATATCATCTGTTAGATGTTGTTTCAAGATTATTATTTATGTTTTGCTCGCATTGCAAGCAAAATAATTCTCGAATTGGAAAGATAATTACGAGGTGCATTTCAAAAGTCTTTGACGTTTCCTTCTTGAACAAAAACTACATGATATAAACCTTTGAAACTTTGTAATCTGATGCTCTCGCTGTAAATGTGCCAAATGTCAGCAAGTTTGCACTGTTTGTTTCGTTTTGGCCCACATTTCTGTGGAGGTCGTTGTGGGCACTGGGTGAAATTGATTTATTTTTTCAATTGTCGAGCATAAACGGTCAATTTTCGCACAATGAAGCATGAAAAGCCCGATGCAATTTCACCACAATTCCTGGGTGTCTTCAGTGATTCTGTCCTGTCTAGAAATGGTGTAAGAATTTGGGTCCTTCCACTAATCGGAGGTAGGGAGGCTGCCAAAGATGTCGAACGCTCATTCTGACCTTGGAAACTGCTGCTGCAGGTCAGAATGAGCGTTCGACATCTTTGGCAGCCTCCCTACCTCCGATTAGTGGAAGGACCCAAATTCTTACACCATTTCTAGACAGGACAGAATCACTGAAGACACCCTGGAATTGTGGTGAAATTGCATCGGGCTTTTCATGCATTGTGCGAAAATTGACCGTTTTTGCTCGACAACTGAAAAAAATTCATCAATTTCACCCAGTGCCCACAACGACCTCCACCGAAATGTGGGCCAAAACGAAACAAACAGTGCAAACTTGCTGAAATTTGGCACATTTACAGCGAAAGCATCAGAATACAAAGTGACAAAGTTTAAAAGGTTTATCTCATGTAGTTTTTGTTCAAGAAGGAAACGTCAAAGACTTTTGAAATGCGCCTCGTATGACAATAATTTTGCACCAACATTATCATTTTCGGCCTGCTCCGAAATATGAATTTTACCATTTCACAGTTGCCAATCAATGAATGTAATCGACATTTATCGATAAGATGGTTAATTGATGATTAATTTGTCATCTGCAAAAGTTATTATGATTTAATAACTGGTGGTGCGTTGCACCACCCCTTGGCAAATTTAAAAAGTAACGGGCCACGGACTACCAAGGGGTGGTGCGACGCACCACCCTGGGCATTTTAGCCAAATGCAAGCGTATTTTTCTTGGAAAACTTCATGCAGGGGTTGGAATTAAAATTTTAGTAACTGAACTTTGAGCTTGACCTTGTGGATTGTGAAGCTTATAAAATATTGCAAATTTTCAAAATTGGTGGTGCGTCGCACCACCCCTTGGTAGTCCGAGGGTTAAGGGTTAATCCATTTTTAGTGACCAAAGCAGCCGAAACTCACGCACTAACCATCTCATCTTGTCCTTCACAGACCAAACTCGAACGCTGTGCTGGGCGTAGACGTACAACCCACAAACAAAAATGGACCCATTGATGTGAACAGACATTGCTTGTGGGTCCAACAAAAAAAAAATTATTATTATTATTTTATTTAATTTGCATGTAGGCTACTTCGGCGCAAATTAACAGAAGGGAATAACATATAAATATACCTACAATACTATGAGAAAGGTTTTCCAGTGAACCAATCCACCAAATGTTTCTTGAAAGTAACAACACTGATGTCATGAGCTCCACCAAAAATCAGGGGAGGAAGCGAATTCCAGTCATTTGTTGTCCTAACAGCAAGGGAAAACAAACCTACATCCTTATGAGATTTACCAGGTGTCAACTTAAATTCATGGTCGTGTCTACCCAGATAAGAAGGTGGGCAATGGTTGTTCTTGTGAGAAATACAGTCACATAAAAAGAATGGTGCCAACAAATTAACAACGAAGATGGCCATTTTTCGACAGTTTATCCATTTGTAGCATTAATGTACCCGTAAACCAACACTACAGTCACCTATTTTGGGTACACACTAAGGTTTCTGTGACTGTACCAATGAACACGACAAAAATCCTCCAGGTGCATTCGGAATTGTTTGGTCTGATAAACGTCCCACATGGTTTGGAGTGGGGGACCTTCCAGAAAAAAAAAAAAACAGAAAATATTTTGCAGTTGATTTGGCAAGTTGAACCAACAAAAACCATTTTGTCAAAGTTGGGCCTGTGTCAACTGGATCACAAAAGAATGTTTTGTATTGTGAAGCCAGTGGAATTTTAGTTCGTTTTTTTTTTAGAATATTTTGCCTTTTCTTTTTGACCCGTCCAAAATCAAAAATTAAAGGAGGTAATCACAGCTGGGCCCCACCTTGGGAATTACTTATTTATTGCTAAAATAAATCCACATTTAATTGTATAAAATAATAACTTACCTGTACATTTGCTTTTCTCATTTGCTGCCTCTATTTTTAAGTGGAAATAAAAGTATGTAACATTGCTACAATATGAAAAATGCGGGAAAAGTCTGAAAGTTGAGTTTTTCCTAAAATTTAGAACATCCATTTGATGAGCTGGTGCGGACAAGGAATTAATTTTACTCTTTGCGTAATGATTTGTACGTCTTTACTTGTGTGTGCTGCTGGTAATTCCTAGGCAGTTTACAAAAGAATCTGAAAAACAGCAATTCAGTTGTCATCATTTTTGTTTGCTTGTTATGTTGTCTTTTATTTTAGCAAAAACAACCCAAACGATAAAACGTGGAACAAGCACTCTTTCCCGCTCATTTGTCAGATGATTTGGCCATTCTGGTCGAACCATGTTGGACAACACCTGTCGTGGAACACAAACTTGAGCAAGGTGTTCATGATGCTTTTAGATGTGAAACAGGGTACGGACAGGGATACTTCATTCTCACGTCGACTCTCACATTGTTTCTCGGTTAGTGAGCTGAGCCTATTTGTTGATGTTTGAAACATCAACAAAATGTCAAAACATCAAAGCTTCTGTTCATTCAGTTTATCTTTTTGTTTTGTCTTTTGCAGACGCGAATGCGTCGTCTGCAAGACAAAATGTTATTTTCGTTACAAATCGAAATGTTGTAAAATGTTACAAATCGAAAACACAAGCCCTGTTTTAAATAGTCAATTTTCGTTGCAATCGATAACTCAAAAAATTTCTCACGGATTTAGCCCAAATTTCGAATTTTTCTATCATTTGCGGAAACAAAGAGCTGATTCATTTTTCTCTGCTGTCGGTTCAAAAATGTAAAATTTTATTCTATACGCAGGGTGACTACAGCTCCTATATTTCCTATAATTCCTATTTTTTTGAACTTCCTCCTATATTCTCCTATTTTTCCTATTTTTTTCAGAGTGCTCCTATATTTTTGAAAAAATTAAAGAATGGGGAGTCCTGTGAACTTGATTTGAGGGCATTGCTTGACACAAATACCTTTTTGTCAGATTCAGATTGCTGTCGAGTGTTGCCCTGATAATTTATTTAGCAAATTGTGGTCAATTTAGCAATAATCCTTAAATAATTTTTATCTTTTCTTTTTCCCTTCCAGTAAAACTTTTTAGCAAATGCTGTTGTTTGTTCCAAAAGCACATTTGCAAAATTGATTTGATTAGGTTGAAATCGTTAATGGCCATACGATAGGAAATTGCACAGAGTGTCGAAGGTGATGACATGTCATAGTTTGCAATCTTCAGAGGACAAAACATAAAACACATCGAATTCTAATGATCGTTCACCGAGTATCAAAAGGCTGATTCAGGTGTCATTTGTGAAAAACGTACGTGGGTCGGTAAATGAGATTTGCAAGTTGGCCCAGAGCTTGGCTGGCGTTCAACCGATTTCAGTGATTTATTGGTCACTTGCAATACCAACCCTTTTTGACTAATGCTCCAAAGGGAATCTGAATCAGCCTCTGTAATACTTGGATACAGGCAATTTAAAATGTCCCGGTTTTTACTCTGCCGAAAAAGCATGGTTGTTCTGAAACAGTGTTGACAATTCAGAATTATTCATTCAGATGTCTCCACAAGAATACGCCGCCAAAATGCAGGCCACTTTTGTCGTTGTTCACAGGGATCAGTCACCCCTGTTTGCAGCTAACATTTGGTGGTTTGAACAATCCCAAAGTGGTACAGGGTGTTTCAAAAACAACCCTTATAGGCCTAATGGAGTGAAAAATCCAGCCATGAACGGAACAAAACATCGATTATGTAAGAAAGTGGTTCCACATAGTGAGAGTGCACCTACTGGCGATTTTGCCTCCAATAAGTGCCTATTCTGTGGCACAGTTTCAGCAATCTACCCTGATTACAGAAGACTCCGGAACACTTGGATCAAATGGTGTCTCAGGCAAATTGTTCAAACACCATTGAGCAGAAAGGAAAATAAACAAGTTCGTGCGCAAAGAAAACATGAAACTATTCAACTGGCTATTCAGAAGTATCAGCAGAGAATAAACAAATGTGATGAAACTTAATTTTGCTGATGGATAAACTCTTGCAAGGAATTGACGCAGTTTGAATGAATGAAGTTGCGCATCACCAAGCGGTTTTTTCTCATCAACCCCTGCCAAGTATGTGCAATATCGACATGGATTTCGATGGTAGTTGGGGTGGAGTTGGTTGGCATCCTTCGTAAACATCATGCAATCACACGACTGGATCAAATTGGGACACACGTGACGGGCGTCTTCTCAAACTCCACCAAAATGAGTCCATGTGGCTCTCACATTCAGAGGACCATAGTCGTTGACGGAGTTCATCATCACATAATGTGAAGAAAATAGGGATGCCCTGCAGGAGAAAAAAGTTGTTCTTGGCACCCATCTTCAAGGTACATGTGGGCATGCACCGTGCCGCTTTTGACCTTTTCCGAAAATTCGAAAGGGTGTGGAAGGGATGTAATTTCTTCGTGTCAAATACTTCTCAAAATCATCCAATTCAGATGAAAAAAGTAACTCCTTTCATAAGACCATATTTTTTCAGAAACTCACATGAGATGGCTGAAAATATGCAAGAATGTTCCAAAAGAACATGTTTCTTGATTTTTGGAAGTACACTCAATGTAAATGGTTCCTTTTCAATTTTTGGGGCGAACTTGCAAAACTCATTTACCGACCTTCGTAAAAGGGAGTTCAAAATGAAAATGGTCAAATATTCCCAAAATCGCACGCAGGTTATTCAAGTGCCACGTGTGTTCTCAATATCTGGATACGCCGCATAAAAGTGAAGCCACTGCAGAGATTGTAATTTTCCCCTCAGAGGAAACTTTACCCCGTTTGGCCGTTTATTATCTCTCCACTGCTGATATGTAAAAACGGATACCCAGGAACTTAGGTACCTGCGTGTTTAACGTTGCAGATTTGGACTTGTAATAGGTACATTTTTGAACTTCCTATATTTTTTAACTGTCTCCTATATTTTAGACTTCATCCTCCTATATTTTTCCGGCCAGACTCCTGTATTTTTTCAAGCTTCCCGTAGTCACCCTGTACGATTGCACTTTTTAATTTTTTTGCACTAAAAGCCTTATTTTGTGATACCTGCAGGGTCAAAATTTCAAGTTCCGTATTCATGGTCAGATTTTGCTCAAATTTAGCTGTCTGTTAGGGCTTATATGGAAGGTCTCTCGCACAAAATTTCAACACATTAGGTCGAGGTGTTTCTGAGTTATGGGGTGAAAGGACACAATTTGGAGAACTGACTCGGGCATCTTTTCACATCAGCATCCGTCAGTCGCAAAACAAATAAAACGGTTTCCATGGCAACGTCAACTGGATTTTCGACTTGAATCAAAGCTTCCAAAATTCTGCGGCTGATTGTATACGTTCACCATTAGCCAGACTCTTCATTAACAGGAACTTTAATTTCTATCCACAACGCTATTCGAGTTAAACGCATTTACGGGGGAGACGATACACAACGCGGACAATCAACCACATATCAAAGTTTAGGCAGGCGTGACCGAGGACAATCGACGTCGACCAAGCCCACTCGTGGAGACAATCCACCACCCAGAAAATTTCTCGCACTGCAGGGTACTCATAACGCCTGTCCTTTGGATATCATTGTTTATTGAACCGAGCGTTGGGTTCGGTGCGAGATTAGGAGGATAGGTTAGATTAGATTAGACTAGTTAGGTTAGGTTCAGGTTAGGTTGAGTTAGGTTTGGTTACAGGGCCGGCCCGACCGTACGGTCAAAACGGCATTTGCCCAGGGCGCCAAATCCGAAATAAAATTTTCTGAAATTGTGAATCATCATGCATTGATTTTGTTTTGGATTGCGGTGAATTGACTCTGTGTCGTATGCTCAGCTGCTTGCATATTTTTTCGGCCAATGACCGAAAGAAACGGGGCCGCTTTTTGTCTGTGGTCACATTCTATTTCTGGCATTCCATTCTGCATCATGGCCGCATGTGTGCACACGAATAACAAAACAAGGGAACATCCACCTCACGAGTGGCAGCTCTCCATTCTTTGTGTGTGATTTTGTATGAGCGAACGACAGCGTGCGTCTTCATACTGCACATGTTTCTTGACGAATGGGATTCTGTATTCGTACCTACGGGCCGGCCCTGTTTGGTTATCTCGGTTCAACTGTGGTTTCCCTGGGCTCAAGGGATGAGTGGGGAAAAAATAAAGGTATGTTATGAGTACCCTGTACCGTGCAAAATTTTCGGCTGGTACTACTATACCACTAAAAAATTAGGCACTCGGAAAATCAGGCAAATACTTGATATTAGGCCCTGCAAATACTCATCAGGAACCGCAAAAATGGATGCAATTTTGGCCAGTGGGGCAACTTTGGGCCAGCTGTTATTGCTAGTCTTCCATGATATATAGCTTTCTCCGATAATGCAGATTTCCGAATTCCCTCACTGTCAGGCTTTAATGTGCAAATTCCCGTCGCCTAATTTGCAGGAAGAAAGCCATTTGAGATGAAAAATAAAGCTATACACCACCATTACAGTTTAAATTAACTGGCAATTAAAAATCTTTATAAGTTTTGTGAAATGCTGATCGCAGGAAGAGATAAGAACATGCGCTGATCTTATCGCTTCCTGTGATCATCATGTCGCACAACTTATTCAGGTTTAATTGCCAGTGCATTTCACTGAGTTGTGAAATGACATGAAATTGAATTCCTTGTAGAATGCCACCCCTGTATGTCATGTGTCATGTTGAATTCTGGCACCTATCATGCATCATAAAAACCTTTTCAGATATTGTGCAAAATGTGGCAAAAGAGTGTTGCCAATAGTGGCAGTGGCATCAGGAGTCATCACCTCGCAATTTTGGATTCCCACTGCTCAACCGTGTCATATGACAGTTTGGGTGCAAAGAGCAGACGGGAACAGAAACTGCAGTTCGGATGACATACTTTTTTGATTGAAAACTTCCATCAGATATTTATAGAAACCCAATCATCATTATCAGAAATTGCTAACCGTTTTCATCGCACCAAATTTGACATGAATCACTCTCCTCACCACTTATATCATATCTTCCACACATGGAACGTTTTTCATTTGATTATTTTGCCAAACTTTCTGGTTATGTAGTTTTTACAATTGTACTGGAAGTCACTTCCAAAGTTACTACACTTGCAAAAGACACAACCATGGCTTCCCTGGAAGCGAACCTTTTAAATCTCGTTACTGTTCTTTTGCAAAGACAACTGCTGAGAAAATTTAAGATCAGCTTTGTTAGCAGAAATACTGAGCCAGTCAAAATGTGGGATGAAGAAGTTGCCTCGAGGTCGGATCTTTTGGAATGCAAAGACGAAGAGAGCAGGATTCTTTGGGTGAGATGTATGTCGCTGTACTCTGTGCACTCAGGGTTGAGGTTCCAGAGGTGGTGGCATCGAAAGCCAATGGCAAAGTCCAGCTTTTTTTGTCCGAGGCCCAGTTCTTCATCCCACATGTGACTCAGGTCACCCTGAAATAAAGATAAGATTACTCGTAACTCGTAAGTCATAATGCTGAGAGATGCATGATTTAGGCAGCCTCTTTTTGCTCTACTATTTCCCCTTTCCCTTGCAGCCTGCCATTATTTGGGTGGAATTGCCTTCAGAATTTTCTTATTCCTCTCTCCTAGTTGCCATTGCAACCCCTATTTTTCCTTTAAGCTTTAATTTTATTGCAGTGTTTATTGAATTGCACTAAATTGTGTGTCTGGTTTTCTGATCAGGTTTTTTCATGTTTCTGGGGATGTTTTCATGTTTCTTGTGGCTCTCCCACAATGCTAGGTGTTTTAGAAACACTGCCATTTAGTCAACAATTGATTGTCTATCTTTTACACTGCTATTTCGCCAATAATTGATGGTCTTTCTTTTTCACTGCCATTTAGCCAATAATTGATATTCTTTGTTTTACACTGCCATTTCGCCAATAATTGATGGTCTTTCTTTAACACTGCCATTTAGCCAATAATTGATGGTCTTTCTTTTACACTTCCATTTAGCCAATAATTGATATTCTTTCTTTTACACTGCCATTTCGCCAATAATTGATGGTCTTTCTTTAACACTGCCATTTAGCCAATAATTGATGGTCTTTCTTTTACACTTCCATTTAGCCAATAATTGATGGTCTTTCTGCTACACTGCCATTTCGCCAATAATTGATGGTCGTTCTTTTACACTGCCATTTAGCCAATAATTGATGATATTTCTTTTACACTGCCATTTAGCCAATAATAATTGATGGTCTTTCGTTTACACTGCCATTTAGCCAACAATTGATGGTCTTTATTTACACTGCCATTTAGCCAATAATTGATGGTCTTTCTTTTACACTGCCATTTAGCCAATAATTGATATTCTTTCTTTTACACTGCCATTTAGCCAATAATTGATGGTCTTTCTTCTACACTGCCATTTAACCAATAATTGATAGTCTTTCTTTTACACTGCCATTTAGCCAATAATTGAAGGTCTTTCTTTTACACTGCCATTTTGCCAACAATTGATGGTCTTTCTTTTACACTGCAACCAGCCAATAATCGATGGTCTTTCTTTTACACTGCCAATAATTGATGATCTTTGTTTTATACCACCATTTAGCCAATAATTGATGGTCTTTCTTCTACACTGCCATTTCGCCAATAATTGATGGTCTTTCTTTTACAGTGCCATTAAGCCAATAATTGATGGTCTTTCGTTACACTGCCATTTTGCCAATAATTGATATTCTTTCTTTTACACTGCCATTTTGCCAATAATTGATGGTCTTTCTTTTACAGTGCCATTAAGCCAATAATTGATGGTCTTTCTTTACACTGCCATTTTGCCAATAATTGATATTCTTTCTTTTACACTGCCATTTAGCCAATAATTGATGGTCTTTCTTCTACACTGCCATTTAGCCAATAATTGATAGTCTTTCTTTTACACTGCCATTTAGCCAATAATTGAAGGTCTTTCTTTTACACTGCCATTTTGCCAACAATTGATGGTCTTTCTTTTACACTGCAACCAGCCAATAATCGATGGTCTTTCTTTTACACTGCCAATAATTGATGATCTTTGTTTTATACCACCATTTAGCCAACAATTGATGGTCTTTCTTTTACACTGCCATTTAGCCAATAATTGATATTCTTTCTTTTACACTGCCATTTAGCCAATAATTGATGGTCTTTCTTCTACACTGCCATTTAGCCAATAATTGATAGTCTTTCTTTTACACTGCCATTTAGCCAATAATTGAAGGTCTTTCTTTTACACTGCTATTTCGCCAATAATTGAGGTCTTTCTTTTACACTGCTATTTAGCCAATAATTGATGGTCTTTCTTTTCCTTGTAGATTCTTGTTGAGCTGTCATTCCGATTGATAGAGACTGGGCTAAACAGGGATCGCATGCATTGCAACAAAGTTACCAACATCTCTATTCCCGATTTGAATTGGGAGGCAAGGAATGCGGCAAGGGAGGCATTCAACAGGATTTCAGGTGTGTGCATCATTTCAATCATACAACAATGCAGCTTGGCAGTGGATGGTATTCTGAGGAGGACTGGCTCGACCCGAACCCGGATCACTTGCCTCTGTCGAAGATATTAGTCTTAAGATGGAACATATGTTCTGCTATTAACTGTTAATTTATATCTGCTTGTCCGCGAAATTAAAAATTGCTTGAAATCTCTGAGCTGTCGTCAGTGTGAATTTCATGTTCTCGCAAGAGGGAGTTTTTTCTTATGCACATGGATACACTGCGGAAAAAATGACAACTCATTGGCTGCATCTACGAGCTGGTTTCATCTGGATGTGATAAAAAAACAAAACAAAAATACTTTATGGTACTTACTGCCTCGTAAGTGTCTGAATGTGCATTTCCTCAGGTTGATGATATTCTCAGATATTCCCTTTTAAAAATTTTTCACAATTTATACATTGGAGGGGCCTTCTTTGATTCCGATGCCATCTGTCATGTGCATGGCAGCTTTTTCGAAAAACTTAACCTTTTAGAGCCAAGACGGTCCCAATCCTGCTTGCATCGGTTTTCAGATGATAGGTTTTGAATGGCTTTGGGATGATCGGTTTTGATCAACTCCGGTAGTTCTTGGTATTTTTTCGAAAAAACATTACGTTTATTGCAGAGATCAATGACGATCATAATTTGCTGAGATTAATTCGTGATCTGAAGCCACCATGGTTGAAATATTTGGTCTCCACCCAGATGCTGAATAAGATGGATTTGAATGGTCATAATCTGAACACCAATGCAGATTTAATCAGCCTTCGACGCCTGGTCAGTTTTTTGAATAATTCCAAAAGATTTTTACTGTTTTAAGATGCTCACAAAATTGTCGCGGTCACCAACAACCATCCAACAACTGATTAGTCATCCAAACAATTATGAATAGCAGCTCCTTGCTTGGGAATTTTCAGAAAGTGAATCCGGATTCACACATAATAATTCCTTCACCTAAAAAAATTGTAAGGGAGCGATGATAAACATGTAAGGGTGATCGGACGGAGGGCATCTAACGGCGAGAATGCAGGTAATCAGCCAGGACTGAGCGAGGCATCTTTGAAGTGAATTGAATTGAATATGTTCTTTATTGAATAATCACAAGAAAATTTAACAAAGCTTGGAATTGAGGAGTGTCGAGAGCTACATCGTGCAGCCGTAATAGACCTCCCTGTAAAAAGGGCCGCATAGTAAAACCAGAAAATATCATCAAAAACATGTTAAAACAGAAAACTGACATGAGATTGAATAAAAATAAAAACAATGGACTTGGAGCTTGCACGGTCTAGTGCAATGGTCGATGTGATAAGAATGCTCTTGCCAATTGTCTAAACTTCCTACCTGATACCTGTGATCTTATTAAGTGGCAATTGATTCCATAAAGCCAGCCCTCTATACTCTATACCATTCAGATTGTATCGTGTTCTAACTAAGGGATAGCTCAGATTCAAATTTGCTCCTGCTCTAGTTGAATTTGTATTGAGGATACTACGCTGGGCAAAAAAGGTGATATGAGAGTTATCTTTCAGAAATGCTAACATGAGCATCTTATGCCACCGGGAAATGCACAGATGTCATAAAATGTTTTTTTTTTGCGAAATTGGGAATGCAATAAATGAGAAGGTGAAGGAGATTGGATGTCCAGATGAACGTCTTACAATGTCTCACAAATCAATGAAAAAAAAACAAAATAAAAAAAATATCTAGATGTAGAGAGATTTTTACTGCAAACTTGTGATCACTCCAATGAAGTTACATTCCTGATCATTTTAGGTGAAATACATGGGGTCATTCAGTGTGTTCGGCCAACCAGATGAGGGCAGGGATGATGCAGCAGCAAGCGACAATGTCGACTCCCTTCCACAAGGGACTGTAAGTGTAGTTGCCTAATCTTTCATTCAAAATGCCAGGGTTCCCAGAAATCTGGAAACCTGTTAAAAACCTTGATTTCCAAACATGGACCTTAAAACTTTGAAGAAAAAAAAGTTAATTAGACAAATGTTTTGGTAAAAAGAACTTGAAAATCGTTATCTGGTAGCACTATATGAGCATGTTTTTGTTAAATAGCTCCGTCTCCCAAAACCCCTCAGAGGGACGTCCAAATCTCCTGCCAGGAGCTTAGTCCCTTGGAATCCTGCTTAGATGCCACTCCAGACCCAACTTATGTGGCCTGTGGCAACGGGTGCACATGGAGGCCACTTTCTGTGACCTTAACTTTCTGTACCCTTACCTTTCATCAACTTTCTGTAGCCTTAACTTGGAAAAATCTTTTAAAAACTTTGAAAATGGTTTTCAAAAATCACTGGGTAAGTGGGTATAGTAGCGGCGGAATTAATTTACTCATACATGTGTTTTTTCCATCTAACTGTTGCCTCCGAAACTTTTTCTTTCTTTCTTTTTACTCTTATGCAGGCGGTAGAAATGACAGTGCCAGATTTCAACAGAGCTTTCTCGAGCTATCAGATTTTGACCTCGGTAAAAAAGAGGATCTTTAATTCCTGCAGCATGGAGTTTTTGATAAAATCTGAACAATCGTAATTTTTTACATAGACAGGGTCTTTCTGAAGTAGTTGGCCACACTTCGTTTTTGACATCGTGGGGCCATTCTGAACAAAAAAGGTAGAGTGACTTTTTGCCGTCCGATGACTTCTGGGGGTACTCGCCGAAAAAAAAAAACATGGGACGATACACTGCAATTCACGACATCACTAGGTCAGCAAAAACGAACTTATGACACATTACAAAAACAAAGCAATGCATAACATTACACGTATGGATGGCGAGAATGCATTCTTGGATGGCAATGAATGGCTTCTCTGCCATCCCTGCATGAAATGTTATGCATTTGCTTTGTTTTGCAAGTGTCATAAGTTCGTTTTTGCTGACCTCGTTGTGATGTCGTGAATTGCAGTGTATCGTCACATGTTTTTTTTTCGGCGAGTACCCCCGGAAGTCATCGGACGGCAAAAAGTCACTCTACCTTTTTTGTTCAGAATGGCCCCACGATGTCAAAAACGAAGTATGGCCATCTATTTCAGAAACACTCTGTATATGAGTGCATTAATTCCGCCACCAGTATACTCTACAATGCCGTAGTTTTTGTATTCCAATTCAAGAAGATTACAGTGACATGATGTATCCACGTGATGTACAGTTCCAGGAAAGCAAAATTTGTGCTTCCCGCTCAAAACTTTTGGTTTTACTTCTTTTTTTTATCTGATGACGTGCCTGTGGCAGTGGTTTGACAGAACCTCCCGGAAATCGGGTACGCCCTCCCGATATTTTGTTATCCCTTGCTCGCACGAAAATTGGTGATTTACCTTCCAACTGTTTATCCACTTGACACTCCCGAGGTACATCATCCGCTCCCTGATCAAAACTTCGGTGAAATCACTGCATGTTTTTGCTTGGCAAGCATTGGGTTTCAAGAGGAAGTTGGCGACAACAATTTTAGGTGCTGTTCACAACCAGATGCTCGTATTGTGCATGTTCAACTCAGTTGCTTAAATTTCAGACTTTTAACCTTATGGGTAAGGACACATTCTAAAGTTTCCAAAGGGCAAACTTAAGATTTGGGTCATTTTAAAAAGATGAATTTTTAGTGGTTCGCCCTTTTGGCAAAGTGCAGTTACCAATGTGAGTTTTGGACAAAATAGTGTTAGAAAAATCTGTAATTTGCCAAGGGCGAACCCCTTTATGTGTTTGCTCTTTTGCAAAATGCCCCTAAATCCTGTTTGCCTTTTGGCATACTGATGGCGATGTTTTGGGTGTATAAAAGTGAACTTGGCAAAGAGGCTTTGATGGAAGCTAGTCTGAACGAGCCTAGCTGAAAATTCGCCTGAACTCGCACTATCGCAAGGTTTTCAGATTTACATGGAATGGTCCTAATGTTCCTGATTTTCACATAAATTGTGTTCCCAGATTTACATGTGATGTTGTGTAATGTTTCATGACCTAATTTACCTGTAATGTGTTGTTAATGGCTGTCAGATTTGTGGACATGTGATGTTTCTTTTCTATGCAAAATCATAATTTGTGTTTTGAAATTTTTCAGCCTGCAGCAACTTCAATAAAGAAAAGGTCAAGATCAACAAATTGCAAAGGTAAAGTAAGACATAATTAACCTGGTTTTTGCTTCATTGGACCCATTTTCAGTGGAAAACACTTGAATAAATGCAAAGCTTGGAGAATCCTAATCACAATTACCAGTACCTAATGTGTGCTGGTTCTTGCATCCTGTGTGGATATCGATGACCATGTCATGACAAGCACTTGCGGCATCATCGTTTGAAAGCAAGCACCTTTTATTTTTTGTTTCCATTTTCTGATCAAGTTCCTGGAATGGAGAACAAGTTGCACGACAGACGATTTGCCAGTGCGTTCCAATTATTTGCAGAAAAAATTCAAAATTAATAATTCAAGAATGGCAAAAGGACAAAGACAAACTGTCAAAGAATCCTGATGCAAAGCATCGCCTCTGTAGCTCATAAATGCCTGACTCTAAAAATCTTCTAAAAGTGAACATCAAAGCAAATCCTCTTGACTCAGTTGCGCAAGTTGGATATGTTTGCTTTCCATAGGTGCTGTTAGGGATGTAGTTTTAAGTTGACAGAATTCAAGTCACTTGTTATCTACTTTTCATCGCATTTTCGTCACGGCTCGATGG
>JASGXE010008175.1:0-17948 GCA_030068105.1 Sinentomon sp. SZTP_YWyxl
CTGGAGACAAAAAGTCTAAAGTAGATGAGAAAACCAAAACGAGACTAGGACTAGCGATTACCTAGGTGCCTAATGTGAAATATTCAAATGTAAGAATTTTGCTAGAAATTTTGAATGAAAATTCCCAGAAATTTTGGAATATTCCCGGGTATTTTGGGAATATTCCCTTCGAAACTTTTCAAAGTCAAAAACAGTCAGAAAAATCAATATGAGACTGGAAATATTCCCGGGAATTTTCATTGAAAATTCCCGGGAATTTTAGGAATATTCCCGGGAATATTCCCTCGGGAACTTTCCCAGAGGGGCGGGAATATTCCGGGAATATTCCCGGGAATTTTGGGAATATTCCCGGGAATATTCCCTCACTCCGAACACTAATCCCGATGAATGTAGACTCTACTTGAATAGTATAGTGCAAAGGAACCAAAAGTAAGGAAATGACCTGAAAAAAAAATCATGATGCAATCAGATCCATGAGATCCCACAAGATTTTATGGCAGGCAATATTTTTATGAGGAAGATCATAATAACAAACATATCAAGAACAGCAAACAAATAAGTATTTCAAAACGCACAGTCTTCATCAAAAGGGAGTGTTTTAGCATGGCCCGGACAAAGCCACCACAGTTTGCTCCTTCGCTGCCCCTTCTATTAGTGCCCTCATCTCAGCATTCCTTGATGCAATGTCCTCTCAGAGAACAAAGTGTGGCAGGTGAATGAATTGCTGACCATGTTATGGCTAGTGACTTTGCTACGTCCATGCAACAGGATTGTGGTTGGCATTAATTCAGACAAAGTTGGATAAAATTTAAGCCACAATTTCGACGTACCCTATTGTCACGCTGGCCTAAGCCTATTAAAAAGCATGTTAAGTCCGATGCCCTGTTTGAGATATTTGTGCAGTCCTGCCCTTTCAGCTGAGTGGGCACCACAATGAGCCACATTGCAGAGGAAGAATGGTCTTCATTTGGTTTACAACAGGCATGCCGCTACGAAAATGCTTCGAAGTTGGTGTCCATTTTTATTCATTCGACAGTCGTTTTCGTCTATTCTTCTTTACCTGCGGACATGCCGACCACTGCTTTTGAAGTCTTAGTCACAAACAGTCTCACTTGGCTGACAACGGAGCGGTTCGCTTCAAAATGTTTCCAAGTTAGTGTGTGTGTGTGTGTGTTTTCATTCATTCGACGTAGGTAGTCATTTTGTAAATTTATTTTTTCTACGGCAGATATCCAGATCACTGAAAACATATCTATATCACTTGTGGATTACATTCAAAAGCAATTAATTAAGCGAGACCAAAATAAACGGAAGCCAGAGTAGGCAAAAATGATTCAAAGTCCAGGTCTGAAGAAATTGTTCCGTTCACAAATGAAGCCAAACCCACAAGTCAAAATTTGAGGAAACTGCTCCTTTTTTGTTTGGTTTGATAATCCATCAAGGAAAATTGATCAACCAGCCACATAGTTCTGAAGAATAAATGAATAGCTTCAAAAGAGTCAGTGGTAAAACCACAACCAGCCCATAAAATACATGTAACATGATGAAGGTACGATTTCCAACATCAAAGATGAAGTCGATAAAGTGCATTGTTTGGGGAAAATTTGCTCCAGATAGAAAATATTAATTTATAAAATAATTAAAAACCCAAGTTCCAAATTATTTCCAATCCAGCAAATGGTGATAAAACATGATCAGGTTGAGCTCACACCAGTGATCAGAAAGTTAATGAACATCCCAATAGGCTTCACTTCTGTTAGGTTCCAAAACCAACCACCACATCACAGAACTAAAATTTGTATCTACAAAACCGCAAAAGTTTATGTCAGGAAAGAAAGAATTGTGGAGTAACAAAAAACCAAGCAACATGGAGTGTGTTGACAAGATGCAAGGCCATTTCAAACGATTGCTAATTAGACCACAAGCATGAGACAAAAGCACGAACAGCCAGAACAGGTGAACTTTATGGGAAAGTATTCTAAAAAATTCCACCATACCGTACAGTGGTGTTTGATGCAGTCAGGCCAAAATGCGGACACTGAGAACTTTTGCCTGACGACTAAGGTAACACCACCAAGGAGACACAGTCCAGCACCAATCATGCCACCTGCAGTGTGATACAGGGGCAGGGGATCATAGAGAATGTCCGACGAATCAAAGCTGTACAGTGAAAAAACTCCCATCGACATCATAAAGAATCTACAAGGAATGTGGTTATATACAGAGAAGAAAACCACATGAAAGGGGGATATCTAAAAAAAAAAAAAAAAAAAAACAATTAAATATAGGACATTTTTGAAGAGCATGAATGTGCCACAGACCTGTAGAAATACATCAGAACACCTGAAAATGGAGTCATTCAGAATCAAAATAGATATGCCTACTCTCATGACACCAGTTTATGGTGTCAAATATTGGGTCTGAAAAGGATGTGCCACCTTAATTAGCACTCGTAAAGCGTAAGGAAAAAGAATGACGAAGAGAAAATATAAAATTGTTCACTAAAATTGGTAAAGCACTTTTAAGCACCAAAACCAGTAGGTAAAACATAAAAAAAGACAAAATAGCACTCCACTCAATTCTGCAGATTGGACAAACCTGAAATCATGTGCCACCAAAACCAAAGAATAAACTTTTGGGCACCTAAAGTGCAAATAAATGGGAGCTTCTCCAACCACTAGTTCCTCTTGCAAGGAATTTTTCTCAGTGAAAATGGGCATAAAAGCATGTACGGAAGGGCTAAAAAGCAGCCTAAGGCATATCAACTCTATCAATTCAAAAATCCTGCATCAGAAAAAATGGCTCTAATAAAAAAACTCGTCTAATCACACTAATAATTATTCTTGTTCAAATGTGACTGAAGTTTTCATGCTAATCGGCTTTGCTTAAAAGCTAAGGAGTATCTCAACAAAAATGATAAAAACTTTTAATTTCTTCTGCATATTCTGAAACTAAAAACACTTGATCACTCAGACAACAAACATAAATTTGCATTCTTGAATAATAAAATTGATAGGTGTTTGATCGAAATACCCCTTAGCTTTGACACAGAGACTAGCCAGGCAGACTCCATTACCTGTTTTGGACAATGGAATAAGTGAAAGTAAAAGAGCAAGAGTAAGGCTTAAGAGGGTGGGTAAGAGGGCATAAATTTGCATTCTTGAATAATAAAATTGATAGGTGTTTGATCGAAATACCCCTTAGCTTTGACACAGAGACTAGCCAGGCAGACTCCATTACCTGTTTTGGACAATGGAATAAGTGAAAGTAAAAGAGCAAGAGTAAGGCTTAAGAGGGTGCAACAATATATTTAAGCATTTCTTACAAAAGGATAAAACAGCTCATGAAGAAGACCCCATTACCAGTGCTGAATGACAAAATAAAAAATCACACGTGACTATGTCATTCCTCACCGCAACCCCTCAACCTTGTGCTCTTACCGCACAATTATATTTAGAACAGTCTGACCAGAACGTTGTCACCGAAAACCTCTTCTTGATGACCACAGTGCCACCGGTAGCCAATGACTGGCCAACCCCAAGCATTCCTCCTGCCGAGTGGTACATCGGCAATGGACAGTAATACACATAATCCTTGGATAATTTAAACAGGTAGAATGCGCCAAGGACTGTGTAAAAGAAACTGGGAAAGGGGAACAAACCAGCAATAACAACATCAATCTTGGCTCAATATTTAGTTGGCATATGTTATGTTAAAAGAAAAATGATATGTAGATGTGTTTATGCTTAATCTCCGCAGCAATCACGGCATTGATTCTGGCACAATTTTTGCATCCCTGAGCTGCAAATTTTAACCCTATTTTACAATTGATGCCAACATAATGGAAAATTGCTTTTTAATCATCACAGTTTATACATTTTACAAACGTTTTTGTTGCATGATGCTTGGTATTGGTCCGGAACAGCATGCCTGCCATTCTTTTTTCCTGCCGGTATGGTGTTCCAGCAATCCTTTTTGGCTGACGGACGGACCCACTGCCTCATCGGAGAGTGCCGGCAGCCCAATGTGTGCGTTCCGGTTATTGCTCAGTTTACAGTGGCCTTTTTTGCACAACTCATTGTTCATTTGCATTTATGCGCATGTGACTTTTCATGACGCATGACTTTTTACCTCACTACTGTTCATTTGTTGATGGGTGACCGACAATCGAGGTGGATCGTGCACCACGAACAGAAATCTCAGCAAACATGATAAGATAGTTGTGAAGCGACAAACGGCCACACATTTGTTCATTCATTGAAATGCGTAAAAAATGTGACATTTTGTTCCCACTTCACGAGGCAAACACTGAGCAATGACATTTCGTCAGGAAAACAGTTATTCCTCAGTGAGTGCCTAAAGAAGATCCACGAAGCGAGAGCAAAACATAACGTTTCTCTTTCTACACATTTCAATGAACGACCAGATTTGGCTGCATGTCCTTTTACAAGCATTTCGTTATTTTTCTCTGCACAATAAAAGGGAAAGTCACTGTGGTTTACAGATTGGTAGTAAATAACTTCTATGGAAGGAAAATTTAAGGTGCAGGACTCCAAATTACTCGCATGGTTGTTCCGAGTGCCCACAAAATCATTTACTACAAACATCCTGCTGGTGAAATGATATTGGTAGGCATGCACGCTTAAAATTCATAAAACATGAACTATGATTTTTAGCATTTGTCGTCTAAATAAATAAACATGGGCCACATTTCAGTCCTTAGTTCTTTAGTCCCAACTGCCTGCCAGGCATCAATGATGTCTTTTTGTGTGCTGGGATTTAATCTGCAAAGCTGAGTCAGAATGGACAGATTTTTTGCATCAGACTTATTTAGATCGTCTGTCCAAAACAGATTGTCACAACAATTTGCAAAGGGAACATTGGAGCATTGACCATTATCCATAGCTGCATTGCAACCGCAAATCTGTTTTGTACAGACAAAGAAAGAAGTCTGATGTAAAAAATTCATCAATTCTGATGCAGCTTAATAAACCATTGCATTGTGTGTGTGACAAAAAGATGTTGCTGGCTCCATTGTTACACACGATTGCTTCTCAGGACATGTTCACAGCAAAAGTCATGAATTATGGGACATCGCAAAAAATGAATAGTCTTGTCGGTAGGCATGCCAACTGCTGAGCCTGATAATGTGACAAAAAGCTTGAAACTGAAGAACAATGTTTCCAAAGGTTAACCCCTCAAGCCCGGAATTAGGTACGAATTCGGCATTTGCAATGGTATTCCGCAATTTTCGCACCAAAAAGTGTCGCTCCCGCCGGAATCAATAATTTTTGCAAGGATTTTCAAAAAAAAAGCAGTGTCATTTCCCCCCAACCAACCAATTTCTGCTTGTTGGTTAAACCCTATTTTATTTTTTAACATAAAAAATTTGCCAAAAAAAAAAACTGGCCAAAAAAACCAAAACCCTAAAACCCAATTGAGCAAAAACTCGGAAATTTTTAAAACAATTTAAAAAACACAAATATAAATGGGTGCAAACAGGTTTTTCACTTTTCAAAAAAAATTTGGGGCCGGCAATTCGCGCATCCAAAAAACGTTAACAGGCCAAGAAAAAACCCGGGAAATTTAAAATTCCCAATTTGAAACGGTTACCATTTTGTGGAACAAAGGTGTGCTGCTTTCCTGTTCCACAAGAAAATTTCAGACCATTCCCACAGCCAAAAAATTTGAATGCAATTTGCCGGTAGGGTAGCTTGGCAATGCCAAAGCTTTTAAAAGCTAACCTTAGCATCGGTTCGTTGCATTTTGACCATTTAGGGGCCCGGGTTCGGTTAAGGAATACCTAAAGAAATTCCCCCCCAAAATAAGAAAAAAAGGGGTTAAAGAACAATATCAAGGCTTAGTTTGAAAGTACTTCTTACCGTGCATGCCTAATAACAGCTGCCTTTGGCAATCCCGTTGTTCCCGAAGTGTAAATATATATCAACTTATCACAAAACTGCCATCAGCTTGTGACAAAGGAACAGATGAAGAGGTATGGCCAGTTGTGAATCCAAGTTGATAGCCTTTTCTATAAGATTTGTTGCACTGCTGCCAGCTTTTGAACAATACAGGGGTATCACAGGAAGATCATTTAAAATATCTTTGAGAGCTGGGGAAAAAATGAAAGGAAACAAATTAACATTCAGATATTCAGGTGTCACAGGAAGATTGTTTGAAATATCTTTGAGAGCTGGGGAAAAATTGGGAAAAAATTAACATTCGGACAGGTGTCACAGGAAGTTGTTTAAAATACAAGCAAGAAAAAAAGGAAGAAATTAACAACAAACAATGGTCAAAGCATTCTGAATGGGTAAATAGCAACCTAAAAAAATGGGACCAAGCTTAACAACCAAACAAACATTGAAAATTTGTGGATCCGAATAAATTACAAGGTTTTGACAATTTTCCCATTCTTATTAACCAAAATGAGAAATCAATAGCACCAACAATACGGTCCACCTCTAAATATTTTTTGGAACAAATAAATTTATCGGTTAAAACCACTCCATTGATTTTTGTCCAAGGCCAAAAAACTGTTAGGATTTTGGACCCGGAAAACCGAACCCACCCCTTTTAATTGTTTTTTTGCAAAAAAATTTTCAATAATGGTTCTTCCTGTTTTTTTTTTGTGGTAAAAACATGTTTTGGTGGAAATTTTTGGGAAGAATTTATTTTTTTTTTTTTGAATTTTTGGTGAATTGGTTTTAAATATTGCAATTGTGTAACATTTGATTTTAGGTAAATAAATTTTTTGGTCTGTTTTTTTTATTATTTGTTCAAGCCAAGGAGAAAAAATTGGTGGTAAAAATTTTTATTTTTTTTTAAAATTTGTGTGAAATTGAAACAATTTTTTAATCCCCCCCCCCCAAGGCATGGGTTTTTGGTTTTTCCCCCAAACCCCAAAGGAAGTTCCCTGCTGATTTCAGCTTGAACCAATGGAACCAACCAATTGACTCGTTCCGTTACTTCCTGGGCTCAAAACCTCAAAAACAATTACCTATTGCCAGGAATAAGTCTAGCCTAACAACCAATCAATTTTAACAATAGCTGTTCAAAAATAAAGTAAATGCAGTGGATAAGTGGCAAAATCATTGTTGTGGTCCATCAGACCACCCCTTGGATTTCGGAAATTTGAGCAACCCTAAACAGTCCAAGGGGTGGTCCAATGAACCACAAAATCAAAATTGTGAAAAGGCTAGCACAACAGGAAATAATTTGGGTCACAATACGTAAATTGTACCTATATGACCAGCCGTGGAGGACATTGCTTGTTTCCAAGTGCCTCATTCTGGGAAAATATTGGGGTGGTCCAACAGACCACCCTTTGATTTTTTTTCAATTGAGGGCATCATTGAGGTCCATTGGACCATGTGTCGGAATGCTCGAATGGATGTTTTGGCCATGTTGGCACAGGTCCAACCTGCCCCTGGGATGGCATATCTTGGAGCAGGGATCGATTGCCCAACCCCAAAAAAATTTTGAGGCAAAATAAAAAAGTGGTCCAATGGACCACCCCTTGGACCTTCGAGGGTTAAAGGGTTGTTAAAATAATTACTTTCGCCCTTTTGCATTTGCCAGTTAACCTTTTCTCGGTCGGAGTATTTTAAAAGACGATTTTGGGAGTTGCAAGATGGGTGCTCATCTAAAAAAAAATATTGTGATTTTTCATTTCTGGGTCAATCCCAGCCTTCAATCCATAAAAAAAACATCCGGCAAAAAGAAAAATGGAATAAATAAAAAATAGCTGGTCCGCAGCACTGATAAGAAGTATCCAACAATTTTGCTTAAAATCACTAAATAGGTAACCCCCTTTTTGGGCGGAGTCTTTAAAAGACACATCTTTTTGGTAACAGCGTTACCAGTCAGCCGTTTTTTTTTCAAAGAGCAGTCCATGTAGCGTTCATATTTCCCTGAACATGTAGGTGCCTTCAAAAAGTAGAGTAAAACTCCACTTCCTTCTTGCAATGGTGAGAAAAACCAAAATAAATTTGAATGACCGGCGGAGTCTTCATAAATATGGTGGCAAATTCTGCCACCATAAGAGTACTTTTTGTCTCCCATCCCATATGACCCTTTTTTAATGGATCCAGAACCATAACCGGGGTGGGGGAACGAGCCAGGGGTAGGCTTTTTTAGTAAAAAATTCTATCTCTTTACCGTTTTCCTGGAAAAACCATTTGTTTTCCTTGAACGTGATTTCTGAGAATTCTTCATCTTTTCCCTTCAAGGCCATGCCACCACACATGTGGGTTTTTCGGGGAAAAACCCAAAAAAAAAATTTTTAAAAACCCGGGGGCAAAAATTTTTTGAGTCCCGGCCCAAATTGAATGGATGCCAAAACAATTTTTCAAAAGAGGTTTCCCCGAATGCCACCGTTAACCAATTTACCTCCTAAATTTTCCCCCTTAAGGAAAAAAAAGGCGTTTGCGAGGGAGGAAAAAACAAAACAGGCCAAATTTTTCGGCTCCCGTGGAATCCAAAAGACCGACATTGTTGAATGGGTTTAAATCCCGAAGACCAAACTTTGGAACCTATATAATGGTAAGGTGGGATTAAAAATATCTGGAAAATCTTTACAAAGACTCCGACTGGCAACTTAGTGGCAGACTAGCGGCCGGGAAAAGGTAAGGGCCTCGGGTAAATACGAGGTGTCAGCAACATCATCTACTGAAAGTTCACTACTCTCCTAATTTGGTCCGCAGCTCCAAATTTGGGAGCCCGCAGGCAGTGGTGTAACAGCAACATTTCGCCCCAACCGTATGCCCAATGGACATACTCGTATATAGTGTATTCCAGCTGACTTTTCATTGGCATAGGCTGCGTCGCCAACCTTCACTGAGCTTGGGGAGGAAGTCTGGTTTGGGTTATGTCTTTCCGGTTACGATTGTGTTGTCTGCGGTGAAGTTGGAAGCAAGTTTCCAAAAATTGGCTTTTTTCAACGTGCTTTTCTTCTGACCATTTGGATTGTCTGTGGCATGGAACGAAGCTGCTTGTTTATGTGGACTTCCCCAAACTCTGAAGTTGACTGTTCCTTCAAATGCTCCTGTCAAAGGCCGGCAAATTTTGCACCCCTGAAAGCAGGGACGTCCTGTTTTCACATGCGTTACCATTCAAAATGCAAGATTTGCATTGAAAATTTGGATTTCATCCTCAACCTCAGAAAATGGGCCCTTTTCAGCTGCCGTTAATTTTCCTGATTCCGAGATGCAGCGTAACAATCTTTTCCATAAGGTCCGAAAATTTTTGTAACTAAAGAAACATTGGGAACATGTTTCAACAAAGGAACATTGGGAACTGTTAGTGGGTGTTGATTTGCCCTGTAGGGCTGGAATTTTGATTCTCTTGACCCAATAACCAAAAGTGCAAACCAAGTCCAATCCTGACTATGCTAGACATTTTCGGGCCTGTTCTTTTTCCTGCCACTCGCTGAGTGCATTTCCTTTTAATTAATTTGATGAGCTGAATCTCGGAGTGTCAGGTGATTATTGGATGGAGTATCCGTGCTAGCCGACCAAAAACCCAATTTGACTGTGCCTGGGAGTGTGAAATAGCGCTCACATTCGGTGGTATCACCATTCCAATGATCACACTAACAAGGAATTGACTTTCACTGGCGCTTGCAAATGGAATGACACCGACAGCAGATGACATCATCTCAATTTCCTGCGTTGCTCCTGCTGCAATCACCGATGTTCAGCTGACTGACTCGTGTCGATTCATCAGTAGGTGGGTGGTGAAAAAAATTAAACAGGCTGCATGCATGGCCAACTTTGTCCAAGTTTAAATGCTGCAGTCTTAAACATTTTTGTCGGTCGCAAATTCGCCCTTCTGTAAAGCCATCGCATAATTAATATGTGAGCTTATTTCATGCATTTCTGTGATCGATTAGCCAGTAATTATTTGTGTGCAGTGATTGTTCATACAATGGATGTTTACTGCATAGGTAGTTTTAATTTAACAAAAATAAGTTGCATGGCTGATCAATTATTTCAGAAATTTCGGCTTAGTTTCTGGCTGTCTGCATCACACTTCATCATTGCCACATGAGAGGGAGCCCGATGGTGGTGGCAAGATGAGTTCAAATTCCTGGGACCGCATTTTTCGGTTCGGCAATGGCCAGGTAGGTACAGGTAGGTACATACCTATGTATCTATTCATAAAATAAAATAGTGATCATCTTACACTTCAATTCCAAACACAACAGCTTTTGATTCAGCCACTGTGATTGAATGCAGCAGGGGCTGCAGCCTCAGACTGTAGGCCTAATCGATAAGTGCAGGGACAATGGCCTCATGAACAAGTAGGCATGCAAATATCCACAAAATAAAATAGGTAGGTAGTGAAATACCAACCATCTTGCAGTTCAATTCCATATACAACAGCCTTTGATTCAGCCACTGTTATTGAATGCAGCAGTGGCTGCAGCCTCAGATTGTAATTGATAAGAGCAGGGACGGCTCCAATTTTTGACAAGCCAAGCCATGTGCAAACATACTCCGGGCAATTTTCCATTAAAACAGCAACGGTATCACCCCGCTTGATGCCTTGTTTGGAGAAATAGTTCCCAATTTTATTGGCATATTCTTCCACCTAAAAAAATAACAAATAGGTAAAACAAAAAGGAAGAGTCTACACAGCCTGGAATCTTGGAGATAACGTGTGAATTATGTTGCTCACTCATTTGGAAGTTTTCTTCAGATCTGCACAAGCTGACAAAAATGTGACAATTTAAGGATGCTGCATCCCCATTGATGAAGAGTTCCTCCTCAATGAGAACAATACATACTCGATGCAGAATGAGTTTGTGGAGATCTCTGGGAAGGTAGGTACCTGACAACAATAATTTGATTGTTTGTGCATTGTAATAGATGGGTTCTGATTCGTCCATTTTCCTTGTATTGCGGTGCGCTCAATATGCTGGAGTTTTGTGAAATCGCAAATTGTGCTCCCTTGTGATTCACAATGGAGCCATTTCCTTGTATTGCGGTGCATTCAATATGCTGGAGTTTTGTGAAATCGCAAATTGTGCTCCCTTGTGATTCACAATGGAGCCAACATTCTTGCGCAGTAACAAGTGAGTTAGAAGTGTCGAAGAATGAGGGTGCAGCAAATGGTGCATGCTGGTGCAAATGGTGCTGGCTGTGTGAGCAACTTTTGTTTCATTCAACTGCATCTTGCACGTATGCCGGTATCTGAACGTGTTTCCCAATCCGTGTACAAAGACTCCAACTGCCATGTGCAAAGATTCCCAACTGTGTCGTGGCAGTTTGTGTAACAAGCACTCTATTTGTTTACAGCTTACCAAAAACAAAGACTACGAAACAGTTTCCCTTTTTAGGAATTATCAGAAAATATTTTGACTAGGTAATTTGCAACATAATCATTGCACATTTAAATGTAGGTACCCAAAGTATTTTGCAAATGCATCAAGCATGTTCTCAGCATTTAACCGGTCAAGCCCGGGCGCCGTGCATTTACGTCCGCAAAAAAACAAACTGCGTACGAGCGACGTAGATAAACGTCAAGACCGGCATGATGTGATTGTACGGACGACGTAAATAAACGTCGGCATGGGTATTCCATTTTCAAGGGATTTGAAATTAATTACGTAATATCAGCACCACTCAAAAATATTCACAGCCGGAAAGAGGAAAAAACAGCGATTTAGCAGACGTTTATTCCGCCAAAATCAGTCCAACCGTTTTCAATCAGCGCACTTTTCAAATTTCCTGCTTTTTTCTCTCAAGTTCCTGTTTTAGGCGCCTTTTTACGCGATCGCGCGACATCTGCCACCCGCCGAAATTTGAATTTTCGGGAAGTTGAAAGACGCGCGATTCAGCCGACGCTTGTTTCACGTGAATTGTTGCATTCGTTCAGAAATGGCGTCGCATTGAAATTTCCTGTTTTTTTCCAGTTTTTGCTCAATTTTGATGCGGTTTGAAGCGTTTTGTGGGTATCTTGGCCGTTTTTTTTGCGCGGAGGTGTTTTTTTTTTGTTGAAAACATTAAATTATAGGCGATTTTAATGACACAGAGCAGAAATCTGGCTTGAGTGGGCGGGAAATGCATGCATTTCCGATTTTTCCGTTTTTCGAAAATCCTAGCTGATATTATTAATTCCGTCAGGGGAGTCATTCCGTGTTTCCGAAACGCGTGGAAAAACATTTCAAAACCAGAATTCGCAATTTCGGGCTTGACCGGTTAAGAGCGAAGATAATGACAGTTGTTGGCAGTAGACAGCCGTGGATGTTAAGCTTCAGGGCGTGCTGAAATGCCAATGCTCAAGGGAGGTTCTTGAAGGAGCTAACAGTTCCAGCCATGAATTCGGGTCCCCCACATGCTGAGGAGCATGGCCTTCAGCGTTGGGCACCTAAGTATGGACATAGGCAATCTCGCCCGCCAGGTTGTATTATCAATACAATTTTTCTTCTTATCTCAGGTTTGATCATATTTCAGTAAATCCAGTTTGGCCAGTTTATTCAATCTGAAGCTACAAAATAAAAAAAATCTTTTTGTGAAGCCATCGTGTAGAAAGTGCCCATTATGGCATGTGTAAAGTTGGCAGCAAATTTTATGGAACTTATGTAACTTGAGTTGTCCCAATGTTTGCACTTCTTGGAAGTGCTTGAATTTCAGGGATGAAGAACCATCCAATTCGGAGTTGTGCAATGTGACGTAAAACAAACCTGCCTCCCCCACATCTGGAGCTCCAAAATCTTTTCACAGCAGGGGCTTTAGTGCAACGTTAGTGCTAGTTGGTGCTCGAATTCCATCGTTGATATTCACTCCAATTCGAAGTTGTCCCCATCCCAGACCATTAAAAATTTATTTAGATGCTGCAATCGCAACAAAATCCTGTTCAACGACCTTTCAATAAAACAACATCAAAGAGATAAAAAGTAATGAAAACAATTAACAGTAGCCGATTTCAAGCCGCCAACTGCGGCCATTGTCCAGACTTGGGTGCCCCCGTGGATACGATTACTGGACAAATAGGGAGGTTGGCTAGGTGGGTTTTGATGGTCGATTGCTGGGTGGGCAGATTGTGTGTAGATTGTCGATGGTGGTTCGAAGTTTCATTTGGGAAGTTTGTAGAATTGCTGATGGACTAGAATAGGGTTGCTGAAATACATCTGAAGCGAGCAGTTGAGTCATGTTGATATCCAAATCATGGGTGGATACCAGGACGAGGAAGTTGGGGAGTGCTTTGTCAGAAAGGAGCATGGCAGCATTATTTTCTTCCAATTTCCTTCCGATAGAAATTTCCTTCTTTTTTTAGTGGGTGAGTCTGCGCAAACCCTCCAACATGCAGTTCTGGAATGTGTTGGATGGCAGCTTCGATTTGCGCAGGTAGGTAATGGTTTTGGCTAAGTTCATATGGCGAAACGGCAGTGTTTGGGCCTTTTGAGAGAATAGGGGAACCTCAGCTGGAGAAAGCGTGATGTTAGTAAAGCTGGAGATAAATGAGAATGGAAAAGGCTCATTTCACCAGAAAGAGTAAATCCTGCCCCATTTGTGGTGCACGTGCGTCAATTGTTTCTCAATAGCTAGGTACCGGATTAATATGACCTACTAATTAAATAGGTACCTACCTACCTACCACGGTGCTTTGTATCAGTTGCAAATCTCGAATTTTGGCAATTTCTCAAGTGGGTGCACGATTTGGTCCCAACTCCGTTTTACCCGATATGATGGCGTGAAGATGCAGAAAATTCCAGTTCTTCGTTTTGTGTTCCAAAATTTAATGTTCCCAAACATATTTGCTTGTGAATGTGTAATTACAAATATGCTTTGGTCCACTTGCATCTTTCTATACCTGCTATGGGTGATCAATCGGTGATTAAGCGTGTGACTGAAATGCTAAACCTGCATATCATACCGGAAACCCGATTGTCCTAATAATGCCAGCAGGCAACCAGAACAAGCAGGTTCAGCATTTTAGTCAGCCACAAAACCTGGTAATTATTCGTGGGTAGGTCGGTTGGTAACCATCATATCTCTGCCCATGGCTTCAGAGTGGCCTTTTTAAGCATGCTTGCAAAATTTGATGATTTTTCCGAAATGAATAAATCATTGTCTGAAGTTCATGATATAAGTGGACCTCCTGGTAGACCAAATAATTCCCCAAAAAGCAATTTGTAGTTGGTACCTAGGCCTAAGTAACCATTCCAGAAAGAGTCACCTTTTGGCAGCACTGACATTGGAGAAAGAAACAACTGGGCTTACATTAAACTGTGTGATGAATGCATGTTGAAAGCAAGAGCTAACCTGGGCAAATGTCCAATAATCATCTTCAAAAATAAAACAAGTCTTTTTAGGATGCCTTCTGACAGTCTCACTGAAAACTTTTGGAACAGTCATATTCCTCCTTTGGTACATAAATATCTTTGAAAGAAGCCGAATGTACCCAAATGCTGCCCTGAAAAGAATGCAACATTCCTGTGATTAGGTCTGATATCAACATGCTGAATCAACTGAGCCCAAAGCAGACAACTGTCGGAGGAGCAGAAATGGCAAATGGTGTTAATTTTTGTTGAAGCTCAGACCTAAAAAGGGCAGCAACTAGTCACACCTATGGACCATAATTGCTTAGAATACTTTGCTCATAGTACTTTTAATAAATAAGAACATTTTAATGGCAAATCCAGCAATAACTGCTGCAGGTTTTATAGGTATCTTTTTTTAAATGTCTGCACACAAGCTAGCAACACAGAAAAATTTTGCATTTTTGTTTCATTGCAAAATATATATTGCAGCAGTTATTACTAGGTGCTTACACATTCCATAAGAAATGTTATGACCATATTGATGATTGAGAGAAATCACTGCCTTGAAAGTAATAAACTGCAACTTTCAATGGTTGCTTTCCCATCTGGTGAGCAAAACTGGAAACTGCTTTTCCCCCACAAATAGTGTGGGCATTTTGTGCACGATACTGGAGAATTATGGTTGGGGCAAATGGTTCAGGCACCCCGATTTAGAGGCGAAGGCCACCTCCGAGGTACAAGGTGGAAAACCCAGAGGAGTTTCAAGTGGCATAGCCACTGGTAGTTTGGGGGACAGCGAAAGCTTAAAGTTTTTGCTTAACCTTATTTTCAGCAAATTTTCCACAAAAATATCCTGGATTTCACAGGTTTTCGTTATTTTTCTTCAAATCCCTGCATTCAGGCATTCCAAGTGGGTGACAACCATGTGTGAAGAATGAAAATGACACAGCCAGCCCCAAGGTTCTGTAGGTAATTTAGCAAACTTAAAATAAGCAAGAAAACAATGCGATAAAATAGGTTCAGGTAAAGCAAACTCACTTTGCATCTCTAGGTAGAGTTTTTATGACAATATTGAGTTGTTTATATCCTCCCATGGTCATGTATATGAAAAATATGAAGAACACAACTTGCGCCAGGGTGAGCCATGTCACAGTCAACCACATCGGGCCGGAAATCACTCCAGCCGTTCCAGCCATTAGCAGCATTTTCTTCCACCAAGACTTCGCCAAACAAATGCGAAACCCTCTAGTGCACCAATCTGACTGCTTCAGTAAATGCTTTGAAACTGTATGGTCAGCTTTCGAAAAGTAGTTGGCATGTGATCTTTGGCATATTCTCAGTGACTCCCACACCCTGAAAGAACAAATATATTATGAAATAAAGTCGCAGTGGTAAATTTGACGGTTACGATTACCATTAACTAGGTAGTCGGCCAATTTTACATATAGGTACCTATGCATTTTTCAGTGACTAGGCCCTATGCCTACCTACCGCCTGGCTTTTGTTGAGGGAGGTATTTTGTGCCAAACAGCTGCTGCGTCTCAGATCCGCAAATTGTTGGGATGGGAGCAGTGATCTTCCATAGCCATTTTTGGGGTTTCAAAGTTTTCCGGTCCCCATCGGTATCATGACAAAAGTAAAATGCCTCCGACGGTTGAAATTTTCTAGTAACCAGGTGGGTCTATCTTGCGCACCACTCAAGTGTCCCGAACAGGACAGGAGCGGTTTCTCGAATTGTGTCGCCAGCAAAAATTGCAGGGCACTTGGTCCATCACCCAGGGAATGAAAATTATGCATTGTCGCCGGTATACCGTAAAACGGGGCAACATTGATAATCACGGGTAACATTGATAATTCGTGACTTGCTGGGAAGAGTGCTGTCGGAAACCTCTAAACTATTAGGCCAGGATGAAATGTTTGGGTACATCTTAAAGCATACATTTCAACGGTTCTGAAAAGCTATCTTTCTCCAGGATACACCAGCAATTGTGAAAAATATCACACGTTGAAAAGAGGGCTCAAAAATGGCAACAAAAAAG
This sequence comes from Sinentomon sp. SZTP_YWyxl, assembly GCA_030068105.1. NCBI lineage: Eukaryota > Metazoa > Arthropoda > Protura > Sinentomata > Sinentomidae > Sinentomon > Sinentomon sp. SZTP_YWyxl. Next base: position 16,309 of record JASGXE010008175.1, read on the forward strand.
TTGGTGCCAATCCCCACATTTTTCATGTGGTTGGGTTTATCCTTGATCCCAAAAGTGGGGAATTTCTGGACATTGAAGAGTCAGAGTTCATTCTCAGCTGAAAAGATAGGTATTGATTTAATGACCTTCTTGATTGCTATCCAGGTTTAATCCCATTATGTTTATTGTTTACAGATAGAGCGGAATTTCAATTCACAATTTTGGGTGGGGAAATTGAACAAGGGTTGAAATCCCATTTGGGAATTAAAATTTTTGGGTGGTTGAACAACCCATTTTTGAACTTGCCAAATTTGTTTTTGGGAAAAATTTGATTGCCATGTTGGGTAAAATATTTTTAAAAAAAATTTATTTTGGAAAAATATTTACCTTTTCCCTTTAAAATACTCTTAATAACAAATACCTACATACTTTGAAATTTAAAAAAGGACATATAAACGTTATTCTGATAGGTAATCGGATCATTAGAGCACTGAATGCAATAAGATCAGTTTGGTCTCTCAGCTGAGCAGCATCTGAATTCAAAATTCCATGGCACACTGGAATGTGCACAAAAAATTTGAAGGGAAGGTTGGGAGACCAACGGTGCTGACTCACGAAGAGGAACAAGTTTTGACAGAAACTCTCAAGCAGGGGTGTAAAAAAGGGGGAACATGGGATCAATGTTCCCAGGACGACAGGGGTGAACTTGGACGACGAGGCAACTTGGGATGACTTCCAAAAAAAAAAAATTGGGTGACATTCAGTGACATGTTTTTGATGAGATTTTCGAATCCTGTCCATTCACGTGTCATGGCCTTGCATATTTTGGTGGCACCTGAATTATTTTTAAAAAATAATGCAAAGGCGAAATTGAAATAATTTTTTTAAAGAATGCGCCATTCCAAACTGACATCGTCACATGCCGCATTTATTTTTTCATCCATTTGCAAATAAACCCATCATGAAACAAACAAAAAATGACAACAAAAAATGTGTAACAAAGTTTTTTGTCCAAGATTTTTGTCCAAGGATCTCCAGAATGTGGTTTGGGAAGGATAAACAAAATTTGGAAAACAAAATTGGTACCTCCGTCAGAAGAAGTCACAATCTGAGGATTCAGTTGCACCCTGAAAAAAAATTCACTTCACGTGCTGAAAAGCCAATTCGTAATTTTTTTCTGTTTGTGTTAAGTGTTTAATCGAAATTATTTATATATATTTTTTTTTTAATATTAATATAACAATGAAATAAAAACAAAAGCATGAAAATTGGAACCCAAACTATCCAATCTTTGACAATTTTTCTCTCGCATGATTGCATTTCGTTTGACAAAATTGGTTAATACCAGGGCTTAAATTGAACGGGCTCCCTCGGGCTCCCAGAGCCGGCTGCCCTTTTTCTTTTGAGAGGTGGCAGCCCTTGCCTCTGTGCATTTCGCCACCTTTCGGGAATTTGAATGCTGCAAGAAACCAGTAGAGGAAGGGAAGAATAAAGAATAGAATGAAGGAATGTATTCTTTAATTTTTCGGGGGAGACCCCATATCAATTTGAAATAGGTACGACATAATATGTCCGACAACCGAAGGGCCCAGAAGCCCTTTTCAAATCTCTCTTGCCCTTTTCAAATGTTGGGAGCCGGCCGTTTTTATTTTACAATAATT
>JASGXE010008176.1:0-29822 GCA_030068105.1 Sinentomon sp. SZTP_YWyxl
ACCAGAACAGGAAAAATCTGAAAACGGTTGCTTTGCCAATCAGAGGGCGATTTTGGGCGTTTTCAGAATTTTCACAACTTTCATTAACCTTTTGTTTATGTAGCACATTTACTTGGCACACATTCGCTTGAAACATTCCTACTTTTTCAGGAAAAATAAAAGTGATGCCGAACGATGATTGTTTGGAAGGCAAAAAACAGGTTTCGGGACGAAGGAGGAACAACTTGCGGTCATAAATTTGCGGAATTTGCGGAATTTACAATAACTGTTCCAACAATTTGCGAAACAATTACGGGAGTCATATGACTCCAATGAATCACTGCACTATAGACAGTGTCATAGTGTTTAGGATAAACCTTAATTAAATAAAGAATAGTGTTTTAATTAAAGAATATTATTTTCATTATTATTGTTGTCATAATGATTATTATTGCTCATTCAAATTTTATCCGTCTACGGGCATTGATTTCCCTCACTCGGAACATAAAACGCTTTCTGTTATGGAGCAGTTGAGCTGACATCTAATTTTAGGCGATTCACTACTTTTTATCTCATGCAAGTGTGCGATATGAATTCGTCAATCGCAAGATCTATTCCCACCATCAGAGGAAAATGGACTGTCTGCAGTAAAAATTGCAACACCTTGTAGTGCAGTAACGACTATGTCCTGAATAGTAGGCTAGGTATCGGCACGCCTAATTGAGCGACCACCAGGGAAGTTGAACTAGACGAGACTGTTATGTAAAGGGACGATCTCTAAACGATTCTCTTCTCTTTGTTTTTCTCTTTTGTTTGGCCTGATGGTTTGAGAGCAACGTAAAGCAAACCGCGAAAGAAAAAGGAAAAACAGAACAGGAGCATTGAACTGGAAAAACCTGGGCGTCCGTGTGCCTGCAGTGAAACACACGAATCTTGGAGAAGCTATGGAATTGCAAATTGTGCAACGCTCACGCAGTGAAAATATTTGGGGGAAAGATGTGGAAACTCAACAGGCACCTGCCCAGGAAAACAATTTGAGCGGAAATGTCAGTCTTTTTTCTTCTCTTTAATGGAAAGATCCGCTACACAGATCTGTGGGCATTTTGCAAGACATAGCGATAAGCTGTGTTGCGCTGTACCCTTTCGATCGGCATAAGAGATAAAATATAATCGATCCCAGACATTGAATGCAAATTCAAGTTTCCATAGGACAACTTTGTTCATACCCACGCACTCTCACCCTCTATTCTCTTTGTTATTCTCTCCCTCGCTCTTCCCTTGGTCGTCTGTCGATCTTCCCTCTTTCTTCCCTCTCCTCTCCCTCCTTTCTTCTTGACCTTTTCATTCTCTCCATCCCACTTCATTTCCTCTCGCTCACTCATTTCTTCCGCATCTCGTCCACCCTATCTCCCCTCCTTCCACCCTTTTAAGTCTTGTGCGCTTATACCCCTCAATGTCCCCTCTATTTCTTTCTCCGTCTCTGCATCACCTCAATTTCTCCCTTCATTTCTGCTGTCTCTCTCTCTCACTCTCACTCTCTCTCACTCTCTCTCTCTTTCTCGCCACCACCTATGCGTTAAATCATCGACCTTGTCTCTACCTAGCTGTCTCTCTCGCCCTTCTCCATTTCCGTTCACTTCGCCCACTCTCACGCATTCTTCTGTCACCCACTCACTTCTTCCATCTCCCTCTCCGTCACTTTGTATCACTTCCTCAGTCTTCCTCGCCATCCTCATTCCCACTTTCTATTTCTCCATCTCTTTAACACTTTCTTTCTCGGTCAGCCCAAAAATGCTGACAGGTATTTTCATTCAGAGCATTTTCGGCTGCTTCACATTTTGAGTGTAAAAAAGGGGAACTTAGCAACTCGAAGACACTTTTTTGCACTTTTTTTGCATAACACTTTCTCTCGAAATTTTGCCAAAAGTGGCCGGAAAGTTTGCGATCCCGAGCTGTGGAAATTTGCGGCATTGTGCGAGTGGAAAAGGGAGCTCGAAAGGCAGCAGCAGGAAGATAGCTATCCTGCTGAATTCCTGAGAATGTAACGCTGTTCTATGTATTTTAAAAGAGTCAATCGCCAGCAGCGTCAGTGCTCTCTTGGCGTTCGACGAGAACGGAGGTCTGTTGTCGCTCCGGTTGAGGAATCTTCCGTTCGTCATGCGTTCGTCAATTTAAAAGCGATGACGACGAAATTGCATCACTCGCATATGCTTTTTTCATTCAAATAGTGTTCTTCCGAAACATTTTTTATTTACCGTTTTATCGTATGCAGGTAGTAGAAATAAAAGCGCCAGTTGAAACAAGGTCTTCCAAACGTGGCAGGGTTTTCGGTTCTAAAGGTGGAACTTTAATTTCTACAGAGTAACATATTTGCAATAATCGGTACGTTATATTCACATTTGAATCAGTTTTATTCGAATGTGGGATGCAGTCACAGATTACCACACCGTTTTTGGGATGCCTCCGTCTGACGTCATACAAAAAGACCAAAAGCTTCCGAAATTTCAACTCCCGACAACTGAAATACGTAACATTTCTCCTTGGCAGTCACTTGGTTGCTTTTTTCTCCAATCATGCCCTCACCATACCATCACCTTGATTCTACGAATCAGAGCAAAAATGCAAAAAAAAAATGATCCCCACATAAAGTGATGGCAATTTTTCCAATTTTTGAAAGCAATAGCTTTCTCATACACTCAATAAAAACAGAATAAAATAAATAGAATAAAAAATAGAATATAGAAAGAATAAAAAATAGAATAAAAGAATGAGAAAAAAATTAGAAATAGTACAAGAAAAATAAAAAAGAATAAAGAATAGAAAACAGAAAGAATAAAAAAATGAATAAAAAAGAACAAAAAAAATAAAATAAAAATAGAAAGCAATAGCTTTCTCATACACTCCAACATAACTGTGGTTCTTGTGAAGGAAATATTGCATGAAAATTCAAGATGTTTATTGGTCCGATTCTTTAGAGGTGACTTGGTTGAGACTTGACTCGAGTCATTTGTGTTTTGTTGATTGTTGGGAAGGTACATAACATTGGCTGCCATGTGTATGCATGCCATCTCAACAATCAACAAAACAGCAGTGACTCAATAAGTCGAATCTCGGCCAAATCACGTCTTAAGAATCGGACCATTGAATTCGTATAACTCGCCTATATCGTGTGTTGGCTCGAGTGGAAAATCGCCAAGATCCTGCAAATCACGAAACGCGGCTCGTCCCTTGACTTCTTGAAAATTGAACAGTGGTGAATGGACTAAAAGTGCATTCGCGCAACTCAATGTTACTTTTGCCGGCTAGTTTTTTTCTGTAGAGTGGTGACGGAATTGATGTACCTACTCATCCCCTATATGAAGCGGCATGTGTCAATATATCGCTTTATATTCAGCTTTCTTTCAATTTGGCAGCAAAGCTGAAACACATGGAAATTTGGAACAACTGTGCTTATAATAGCGAATGTGTGACACACATTCGCTTATTATAGCGAATGTGTGTCAAATGGCAAGAAAATGGCGCATAAAGAACACATTAGGTGTTCCAAAAATTTACCGACATAATACTTCCATTAAGCCCATGTTTTAAACGTGTCCCAATAGGGAACCTCTGGTTTAGACCGCTGGTGTTGTTTTTTTGCCCCTTTTTGTGGGGATTTTCCACCAGGCTTTTTCAGTCTTTAATCAGCGTGTACTCGTAATTCCACATGAAGATATGAGCCAAGAATGCTCCCAAGTGTGCTCAGAGTGAATTCAGAATTCTTTCAACAATGAAAACTCGGTCGAAAACTTAATTCTCGGCATAGAAATTAAGGTTTTTCTGTGCATTTAATTGGAAGAGTGTGAAGCATTCTCAGCTCATATCTTCAAATGGAATGAGCTTTAAAGGTGGTGAACATAGTTGAGGCAATAATCGCTCAAATCACACAGCGCCAAAAAAACAAGGAATTTGTCGATTACACAGAGTCCATTACGGACTGCATGAGTTATCAACTCCTGCTCGCATTGCTTGGATTTGGGAAAAGTAAAAGCAAAAATTGCTTAAACCTGAGATGAAAATGATGACTCGTCCACTCCCACCATTTTGAAGTGTTAAAAAAGTTAAACATAAACTCAATGACGTCACGTTCTGCATCCCCCACAAACCTCTTCGAACATAGGAGTTCGTTACCAACTCAGACGTTATTTGGAATCAATGGCAACAGTCGCGGCAAAACGCATGATATTCGTGTAACGCGTGAAACTGCATTAAGCCCCGTTGAATTCGGATGGCCCCTGTAATACTCTGACCTTTGGGATCACCCGCATGTTCGAAGATATCTGGGGCCGTATCTAATTCGATCAGGTTGGGAGATTTTGTAGTGTGAGAAATTCAAGGGCATTCTTTTTTCAATTTATTTGAAACAAAAAACTTCTTTTTGAGTTCTGGTCTGACAACTTTCGTGCTGACAAGATACATAGTCCGCGGTAAAAAAGAGAAAAAATAAATCAAGGGAAACGAAGACTGTTGATAAAAATTGTGTGCCTCTGGTCTAAAAGAGTGAATTTTAGTTGGCATTGCTACAGTGTCAGTAGAATGTCCTGCATGCGATACTTATCTTCCCTTGTTAGTTACTTATCTTCTCTCCGAACATTTTTCTTTTCCTTTTGTAGACATGCTTATAAACCAGGAATGAAAGTGCCAGAATCCGTTTAATTCGAAAATAATTGTTTCAACAACTTCTTTCAACACACATATCAGTATTTTGCAAATATAATTTTTTCTAAAATACAGTCTGCTATTTGCTTTTCCATTTGATATTAAAACGAAGGTGCAATTTTTTGGAACAGGATTTGGCTTCATTGGGAAATCGCCGTTTTACACCGTCCTGTCAACAGTTAACCTGACGACGCTGTACTTGTAGCGCTACGTGTCCGTCATGACGATATGAGTGAATGACGGCAAAAAAGCGGAACTTCCGTTGTTTTCCAGGCGCGTTCCAGTCGTCGGGAAGAAACGGCCAGAGATAAAACGTAACCCCTGCGAGGCAAACGCAATCTCCCAGAGGATTTCCCTAAAGTGATTTCGCTAAAACAGTCTGTTTCTTTCCTTCTGTCTCTTCAGAGATGTGTGTGGAAACATAAGTGATAGAACTGAACTAGAAAAAACCGCTGACTACGCGTCTAAAAGCATCAAGATATCGAGCGTTATACCCGCAGAAGAATAAGCGGAAAATCCTTCCTTATGCGGCAGCGGCCCTTAAGGGTGTGATGGAATTGCGGAAGGTGCGAAAGTTTCAGCCTGTAAAAACTGTACCCCGCATTATTCTATAACTGACTATAGGCCTAAGATGAGGACTGTAGACCTGTATAAAATGAAAAGGAAAAATACTTCGGCGAATGGAAAGGCACCCCAGCGTTTAGCGCCGGGAAACGACCCCATTTGGAACTCGCATCCACGACGTAAAGCAGCATATTTCAACACTGAAGCAAAGCAGCGTCAACAGAATGAAGACGGAAGCGGGGATGACGTCATTGTAGGACGGCGGAAAGTGCTTTTTTCCTCGTGGGCCAAGCTCACATGTGCTTCCTGCTGGACGTTGACTCTTTTATTGCCATTCCTGGCGATTATATCAGGTAAGTACTCGTATTTGCGAGAACTGATTAATTTTCCTATATCCGTTATTAAATAACGCACTCTACCACTTTGATTTAGAACTAGATATACTTGTGTTTTCGAAGGGGGTGTCTTTTGAATCACACCAGAATGACCGATTTGTTTTTGGAATTGTTTCGATAAATTCAGTGACAAATTTATTTGTATTGGCCTACGAGTTTTATTTTTCCTCTGCATTTCAATAATAAATTGTATTTCTATCGATCTCTCTTTCTCAATAATAATTGCGTTGTAATGATTATTGAAGGACGCAACAACTCATCAAATAAATTTAGTGAATTGAATTTCTTTATCATTCTCGTCGTTCAAAAGTTTTGGTGATTTTTTTCAATTACAACTTCTCTTGCAACTGCCAATTTTTGGCTCGTCGTTTAAAAAAATTAACGGACACCGCAGTACCGACCAATTCGTACGTTATCGTTTTAACGAATGTGTATAAACGGCAAACGAATCGGATGAGGTAACAGTGAAATATAACAAAACCTCTTCTCCGTAGAAATAAAAGTTTCGTCACTTTTTAACCTTTGTTGCAACGTGGATCTTTAATTTCTTCTCCAATAACGGTTGTAATGATTGGGAAAATCCGAGAATGGATAGAATTTTATTAAGAACGAATAAATAAGATTAAAATAAATAAATCTTCTTACCTCTACAAATTCCGGTAACAGTTCGGAATCACGGGGGGCCATTCTCAACTCGATGGCGGCGTTGCGACAGAGAAGGTATTGTTGCGCTGCTGCCTGTGACGTCATCGGCGGCAAAGGAAATAAAGAGGAGGCTGGAGGCGACCATCAGCAGACAAGTTGACGGAGCTGAAATGCTCGTGACAAATTTAGGAAATTCAAAATTGAGCAAGGTCCAAGGTTTATGCCTCCTGAGTGGGGAAAAAAGTTAGGCTTGAGTGTGGAAAATTTTAATTTCTATTCCCGTGATTTTATTCGAATAAAAATATTGTTCTTCTGCCTTGATTGTCAATTTCCTGAAAGCACTTTTCTGTCTTCAATTCACCAAAAGCGAAAGCGTTGTCATGCATTTTTGACAGTTTGTCTGCGCCCCGAAATGAAAGTAAAAAGATTTACAGGGTGATTAAGTGTCTTCTTAATTTCCTTTCAAACAACAAGAGGTCAGCCCTGCCGCAAAGTTCCAAAGAAATGTTGCCCTCTTTAAACTGCTCAACCTGCAAATCCAGAGGAAGTCTTTGTTTTTGAGCTTCCAGGTTGACGGACACGGATGAAAGTTCTATAGTACTGGCGAATACTTCAATGGCCTTTGGCAGGACATCATGGTGCCGCTCCATCAAGTATCTGATGAGGTTTCCTATGACTCCTGACTGTTTGACGATCCCGGTGCGCCCGTGGATTTGCTGAAAACTTTCCTCCAACTGTGTCGCCAAAGCTCTTGCGTCATCCTACATAAGCAAACGCAAAGCTTCAGCTGTATTTTCTGACAACAACTGAGCGGCAAGGGGAACGTTTTGCTCATCCGGTCAGCTGACCAACAATGTTACCACTCTAACTTGTGATTCATTTTTAGTTTGGAAGTATTTTTCTCCAACATTGAATTAACTATCTCACTGTTGATTTCCTCACCACCAGGCAAAACGAATTCGGCACCTATGAAGTGATTTCGAATCAGTTTCAGGAGATGGGGTGTGTCGGCAAAAATCCAAACTTTCTGGTCTGCCTTCGAGGGAAAACTGAACCAGCTTTTCTCCGGTGAAATCCCAAGGTCATTCCATACTTTGGTATTCTTACCACCCATGACATTTACCATTGCAACCGTCCGAATACCAATGCTGTCCAAATGCCGAATAAGGTCGAGGAGAATGTCACCACTCATTTGGCAGTCGAACTCGTAGAAGATGGGCTGTTTCCACTTTTGGGTCAAAACTCTAGCCATAACGACTTGGAGTTGGCTAAATGGCCCCATATCTTTGTCGTCTTCCAAGTCTATGCACATGCGACTATCAATAGCCATTTCGTCAACGGACAAAACACACAGTTTATCAAATTACGGGGATGTCCAAACATTTCGCTTATTGCAAGTCGAAGACAAAGTTCTGGATTCCGGTGGGACACTTCAGCTTTCTGACCCAGCCTTTTAAGGTAGAAAACCCAGGAAGAGGTATTTTAAGTTTGTCCCGTAAATAACAGTACGCCTTACGTGAGAGTGCACGCAGCGTAACGGCTCGACCAAGACACTCAGCATCCCACGATTTTGTTCGTGCTTGACCACTTTGTAGACATCTGATTTGACTTGCAGAAAAAAATTTTCCCAAGGCAGATTGGAGCTTATCCGATTCCTGACTGATCTTGTTCTCGACGTAAATCTTGGGGTTGCTAACGTTGCAAATGATGTGTTGCGCTTTCATTTCGTTCAACTCTTGCCTCAAGATATCAATCTGCGTCTTTGCTGCTTCCCGGGCAAAGTCTCGTCGTAGCTTTGAATTTTTCTCGGTCTCATCTTCAAGCTTTATCATCAACACCCGTCTCTCCAACTTCTCCTGCTCGAGTTCAGACAAAACTGCATTCAGCTTGATTCGCTGACTCCTTGCAAACTGAAGGAGATTGACTTGACGTAGCCTAACAACTCCAGGCTATGATCCGACAATTGATCGCTGGAAACAGGAGAGTCGCACGGAATATCTTCGATCAAACTCCGTGCAAACGTTTTCGTTTCCTAGTCATTCAATGCGTTGTCGGCGATTTACGCACTGTTCAGTCGTTTTCGCATTTGGAAGAGCAAATCCTGGAATTTTCTGATTTGGCACTGCTCCTGGTTTCAATTTCTTCCGAAGGGGTTGGTTTAGCAACTCATTCACGAGACCTCTTTCGAAGTCATCAGTGCTGAAATGCTCAGAACAAATTCGAGCATTTTCCTTGTTTAAAGAGTCCCGCCGTTTGCATTTAGAAATCTAGGCTTTCCGCAAAATGGGATCTTTTGGAAAATGATCGTAGGATAAGATTTCTTCGGGTTTGTCACAGTTTCTTCCACTGTGGTTCTTGCACTCGGCAACTGCACGCAACTGCTTGGTATTTTTACAAAGCGATAAAGTCGAAATACACTCCTGCAGACGGCAACAGCAACCCTCCAACAGCCCCTCAGACGAAACTGCTTCTATTCCGACACTGCTGTTAATTCCTGTAGAATCAAGCAATGTTATCAGGCTTGAACGAAACAAATCCACACATACGAAACGCGATGAAATATCCAACAAGTATGAAAAACTCGCTTTTGTAGCGCTCTCTTTTTCGATTTAAGGCGAATTGACGCAGAAAAGTGTTTTCAAGATAATTAGCAACAATGGTTGAACAACAATGTTTTTTTAACAAAGAAAATCACGGGAATAGAAATTAAAATTTTCCACATTCAAGCCTGGGTAGGTATTGCATAAACCTTGGACCTTGCTCAATTCGAAATTTCCCAAATTTGTCACGAGCATCTTCGCTCCGTCAACTGTCTGCTGGCCGCCTCCTGTTTCCTTTGCCGCCGATGACGTCACAGGCCTGACGTCACAATCAGCTGCTTCCGAAATTCTTCGAGACTGGCCAACCTGATTATTCTATTAACCTTGTTCGGAATACCTGCCGACATTGAACTGAACGAGTTATCACCATTGCCCTCTGATATACTTAAAGCTAATAAACAAAACCAAACTGACCTAACCCAACCTAAAACATATTCTAACACACCTTTCCTTGCCTATCCTACCCTACCAACATCGTCCTCATTTTCCTATCCTATTTTCGCAACTTGAGCGTGTGTGAAAACTCGTCAACGTTTTTTCAGATGTCGACAGGCATTCCTTACTGCATCCCAATTCCAGTTCCTTTTCTAGGCTTGAAACCCAGCGTACTCATTTCAATATAAAAATTTCGCATGCCCCTAATGAAGTTCAATCCCCAACTTTCATAGTTTTCTTCCCGCGTACAGTCCGTGAGTGGAACGCCCTCGACTATCCCTTTGACCTTTTCCTAATTTCGAATAGGCTCTGGTTCTTTCTCCTTCAATGTCTTTCTCTCATCATGGGGAGTTCGCCTCCAGATTGGGGCTGGTCCGGGGTTGCTGAGTGCGTTTTTTTCCATTGAAGTTGATTGCTAAAGTTTGCTTCGCGACTTCGGATTGGCCTTGGTCCGTAGTTGAACTCCCCACGGTCAATCATATGAACACCGACAGCATCTCCAAATCCTTCACGGCGTTTTTGTCATTTTTTGTCATTTGACCTTCCTTGTCTTACCGATGCTGACGCGTTTGTTTTACCATTTGATGTGTCATACCTATTGATTAGATTAAAACAAAAAAATAATTTATTCAATAGAAGGGTCGCTAGAAATGATTGCGGATTGCAACACTTTGGAGTGACAAGGACACATAGTGCATGATACTCGTATACACAATGTCTGAAAACAAGTCATTAAAATGGACCGTGGCATCATACGTTAGATGGCAAGTTATTCCAGCTCTAGAATAAAGGATTGCAAAAGCATGTTCTGCTTGCACGTAAGGGATCGAAAGACTTAAGCCCTTATGGGCGGTATTGAAATAACTGCTTTCAAACTACACTGTGCAGGAAGAGAGAAAACCACTGATCCACGATTAGGGTCGTCACGGAAAGGATTCATATCTGTACATTGTTCATATTGCGTCGAATTTGGAGGGTGTAAAGATTTATTGTCATTCAGCATGGCTGTTACAAGCGGTTTTAAAAAAATCCAGGCACACACAAATGCACGAGCATTTATCCGCTGGACCTTTTCGAGAGCAGTATGGTCCTTTCTTTTGCATGGATTCCACGCAGTTCACCCATACTCAAGAATTGGAACCACCACACGCATGCTTCTTGCGAGAGGGAGAAGCTTGTTTTATGTTTTCTGACGACTTTTCCTTTTTTCTGATGACTGAACTGCTGGACTTTGCCTAAGCAAATGTTCCAATTGCTTCTGGGCTGCAGCCAAGATACTTTATGAAGTCTCCGTGAAACTTAATAGCTTCCAATGTGATCCAGTGATCTGAGAAGATGTGATGAATGAAACAGCTGTGATGGCATCATTTTAAACGACCTATCCCGCAGAATAGCTGAGCGCTATGTCCTTTCTTGTATCAATTATACGAGAAAATTTGTCAACGAAATTAAATATTTAATAACTCACTTCCTTGCTGTGTCTATCGTGTCCCGTTTTTAATCAGCAAGCGAAAAACTTCGCTGCAGAGAATGATTAAATTTTAATTTTCTCACCAGTGCAATTTTGATCTCGTCGGTGCTTTCCGTGATTCTGAAATCGACCCAACATCAGCCTGGGACTCCTCCAATCTCGCCTGTCTGTCATTTTCTCGGAGGGGCACCCGCGTCTGCGAAGCTGGCTCGCCGTCATTTTCTGGGCTTTCTGATGGAACGGTTAGGAGGAACTGGTCGCATTTTCTGTCCAGTTTTGCAAAATAAATTAATCGCAGTAGGGTGTCTTTTGAATCACACCAGAATGACCGATTTGTTTTTGGAATTGTTTCGGTAAATTCAGTGACAAATTTATTTGTATTGGCCTACGAGTTTTATTTTTCCTCTGCATTTCAATAATAAATTGTATTTCTATCGACCTCTCTTTCTCAATTGCTTTGTAATGATTATTGAAGGACGCAACAACTCCTCAAATAAATTTAGTGAATTGAATTTCTTTATCATTCTCGTCGCTCAAAAGTTTTGGTGAAATTTTTTCAATTAAAACTTCCCTTGCAACTGCCAATTTTTGGCTCGTCGAGAAAAAATGAACGGACACCGCAGTGCCAACCAATTCGTACGTTATCGTTTTAACGAATGTGTATAAACGGCAAACGAAATGGATGAGGTAACAGTGAAATATAACAAAACCTCTTCTCCGTAGAAATAAAAGTTTCTTCACTTTTTAACCTTTGTTGCAACGTGGATCTTTTATTTCTTCTCCAATAACGGTTGTAATGCTTGGAAAAATCCGAGAATGGATAGAATTTTATTAAGAACAAATAAATAAATAGATTAAAATAAATAAATAGATCTTCTTCTCCTCTGCAAATTCGGGTAACAGTTTGGAATACCTGCCGACATTGAACTGAACGAGTTATCACCATTGCTCTCTGATATACTTTAAGCTAACTAAACCAAACCAAACTGACCTAACCAACCTAACATATCCTAACACACCTTTCCTTGCCTATCCTACCCTACCTACATCGTCCTCATCTTCCTATCCTATTTTGGCGACTTGAGCGTGTGTGAAAACTCGTCAGCGTTTTTTCAGATGTCGGCAGGTATTCCGAACTGCAACCCAAATTCCAGTTACTTTTCTAGGCTTGAAACCCAGCGTACTCATTTCAATTTTGATATTCGCATGCACCTAATTAAGTTCAATCCCCACTTTCATAGTTCCTTCCCGCGTGTAGCCCGTGAGTGGAACGCCCTCGACTATCCCTTTGTCCATAATTTCGAATGGGCTCTTGTTCTTTCTCCTTCAATGTCTTTCTCTCACCGTGCATGGGGAGTTCGCCTCCGGATTGGGGCTGGTCTGGGGTTGCTGAGTGCGTTTTTTCCATTGAAGTTGATTGCTAAAGTTTGCTTCGCGACTTCGGATTGGCCTTGGTCCGTAGTTGAACTCCCGACGGTCAATCATGTGAACACCGACAGCATCTCCAACTCCTTCTCGGCTTTTTTGCCATTTTTTGTCATTTTAACTTCCTTGTCTTACCGATGCTGACGCGTTTGTTTTACCATTTGACGTGTCATAACCTATTGATTAGATTAAAACAAAAAAATAATTTATTCAATAGAAGGGTCGCTAGAAATGATTGCGGATTGCAACACTTTGGAGTGACAAGAGACACATAGTGCATGATACTCGTATAATGTCTGGAAACAAGTCATTAAAATGGACCGTGGCATCTAGAATAAAGGATTGCAAAAGCATGTTCTGCTTGCATGTAAAGTATCGAAAGACTTAAGCCCTTATGGGCGGTATTGATAACTGCTTTCAAACTACACTGTGCAGGAAGAGAGAAAACCACTGATCCACGATTAGGGTCGTCACGGAAAGGATTCATATCTGTACATTGTTCATATTGCGTCGAATTTGGAGGGTGTAAGATTTATTGTCATTCAGCATGGCTGTTACAAGCGTGTTTTAAAAAAATCCAGGCACACACAAATGCACGAGCAGTTATCCGCTGGACCTTTTCGAGAGCAGTATGTCCTTTCTTTTGCATGGATTCCACGCAGTTCACCCATACTCAAGAATTGGAACCACCACACGCATGCTTCTTGCGAGATGGAGAAGCTTGTTTTATGTTTCTGACGACTTTTCCTTTTTTCTGATGACTGAACTGCTGGACTTTGCCTAAGCAAATGTTCCAATTGCTTCTGGGCTGCAGTCAAGATACTTTATGAAGTCTCCGTGAAACTTAATAGCTTCCAATGTGATCCAGTGATCTGAGAAGATGTGATGAATGAAACAGCTGTGATGGCATCATTTTAAACGACCTATCCCGCAGAATAGCTGAGCGCTATGTCCTTTCTTGTATCAATTATACGAGAAAATTTGTCAACGAAATTAAATATTTAATAACTCACTTCCTTGCTGTGTCTATCGTGTCCCGTTTTTAATCAGCAAGCGAAAAACTTCGCTGCAGAGAATGATTAAATTTTAATTTTCTCACCAGTGCAATTTTGATCTCGTCGGTGCTTTCCGTGATTCTGAAATCGACCCAACATCAGCCTGGGACTCCTCCAATCTCGCCTGTCTGTCATTTTCTCGGAGGGGCACCCGCGTCTGCGAAGCTGGCTCGCCGTCATTTTCTGCTTTCTGATGGAACGATGTTAGGAGGAACTGGTCGCATTTTCTGTCCAGTTTTGCAAAATAAATTAATCGCAGTAGTGCGCGGAGCAATCACTTCTCTTTTCAAAGTGAGTTTAAAGCAGGAAATTTCAAAGAAATTCCATGCTAATATACGGAGTTTATCAAAAGTCCTCGAACATAAACGATATTTTAAAGGACTTGTTTCTTCAGGGGCCATCTAATTTCTACAGGACTTGGTGCAATATCGTGCCTCACACGAGCGTCATGATGTTTTGCGGCGCATGGTGCTATTGATTCTAAATGGCGCCTGATAAAAAATGAACTCCTTTCGAAGACTTTTGATAATTGTAGTCATGCAATTTCAACAGGCCTCGGTGCAATTTCACACACTGCACAAATGTTTAAAACTCTAGTTATCCCAATTCTTGAATACACCTGCGCCCTTTGGGATCCTTTTTGGCTGGTGAAATTCATACCTTGGAAAGAGTCCAACGTCGGGCTGCCAGAGCTATAACTGGAATTTACGATCGAAATCATAGCGTGACTGCGCTGTTGGAAGACCTGGGTCTACCAAGCCTGCAGCAACGCCGGCAGTCCCATCGGTTGGAACTTTTTCGGCAAATTTGTTTCCGAACAGGTTCTGCTTCCTCTCCCTTCCGTTTACGTGCGTAAGCCAGTTCAAAGGAGAACTGACAACGGTGCTTGTTTTACCCACCCCATCTGTTCTTTAAGTGCGTACCATATAACTCTTTTTTTCCCCGCACGATTCGCGATTGGAACTCCCTTCCTTCAGACTCTTCCATAATCAAAAAGTATCTTGTTAGTTCTGGGCTGTTGCCATCGCAAGTTGCTGTCCAATCCTGATTCTTATTTTTGCATGTTGTGTTGTCTTGATTTGATTGTATTGATTCTTAAATTTTGGTTGTCGCCAATTTCCTTTTTTATCGACATTTTTATTTTGTGTATGTACTTGTGATTCTTCTGCCACCTCGCAGACGTATTGATTGAAAGAATAAAGAATAACGAATAAAGAACATCATGTGTTTTTTCGGCGCAATTTGCTATTAATCATGCCCTGTGTTGGAGTTGTTTTTGCGGACAGTGTGCTTCGCATCTTGCTTGTGCATATGGTTGCCTGAAACGTGTCCGAAACAGATTAGTTTTTGAACCGAAGCAGAAAAAGAGAGAAAAGGGAAACGAATTATGGTAAATAAAAGTAGCCGGTGCCTTTCCCAATGGATACCCTGAATTACCTTTGACCGTGACTCAGTCATTTTTCGCAAAATTCCAACAATTGTCACGACTGTATGGTGGATAACGTTGTTCCTTCGGATGAGTTTTTCAATCAGCACTATAACATGTGAATAGGCAAACTTTGGGGACGATTTTCTGGTCCTTTTTGACAGATATTAAGATGTAGGTTGTCAACAAGCAATTGGCAGACACCAACCAGTAGGTTGACAACAAGCGATGGGCAGTAAGGTTTGGTTGGCATTAGTTTGGCATTAGTTTGGTTTGGTTGGCATTAGTTTGGTTTGGTTGGCATTAGTTCAGAAATTACGAAAAAAACCGCACCAAACGTATCGCTGATTGCAATAAGTTCTGATATTTCGCATCTGCACAAAAGTGCACTATGTGGTTTCATTCTGAGATACGATATTTCTAGTCCGAATCTAGTCCGAATCTAGTCCGAATCTTGTCCGAATCTTGTCCGAATCTAGTCCGAATCTAGTCCGAATCTACTCAGAATCAAAACCGAATCTAGTCCGAATCTAGTCCGAATCTAGTCCGAATCTAAAATTTCTTGTCCGACTAGTCCGAATTTCTAGTCCGATATTTCTAGTCCGAATGTCCGTGTAGGTATAGCTTCGGAGCCAAGGGGCGTCCTTTCAGGAACTCTTGCAGCCTTTTTAGGCTTTTAAGAATGACTTCTATCATTTTTTCATGTTGTTTCGAATTCATATATTTTAGTGAAATCTCGCAAAAGGACATTCTTAAAGTCGAAAGAGTTCCTGCAAGAAGACAGCAGAAGACGCAAAAAACTCCAAAGAAACTTGGCAATTCACATGTCTATTGGGACTGGTCTGCCCTACCTTGAAAGTATGTAGATACAGATAGAGATCCCCTCGATAGAGATTTCCATCGATTCTACTTTGCATAGGATTTTACAACGAGGAAAACTTTCATTTCTTTTTCCAATAGTTTTTACTTAAAAATCTCTGCGAAGTGGGTGGAGAAACGAACAAAAAGCCCATTGTTGAATTTTTGCATTGTTGCAGACAATGGTGGAGCTCCCCGTGTAAAAGGCTATGGAACATAGAATCAGGGGACGATCCGTATATGGAGCCTGCATAAACAATGTTCGCACCCAAGGTTAATAGAATAATCGAGTTCGCACCGCTTTCGCAGTAGAGTGGCACGCCAATTTCTGGCTCGTCTTTCTGCTTTTTGTTCACTTTCTCATCTCTCATGTCAAGATGTTTCTCTCTAGAAAGCTGTGCGAACTGCAATTTCGTTTCTCGAATCCCTTTTCAAAATTTCCTTCATAATTGATGGGCTGCGCTTATTTTGCCAACTCGCGAGGAAAAAGTCCATGGAGAATCGCGAAAATTTTAGAATGAACGCTCTCGTGACAGTACACCATTTTTTAGAGGGATGGAGGCCGTGTTTTCATTGGCCGGATGATTGGGAGGTTCAAATCAATATCGTGTGAGGACATGAAGAGAAATTCTCTGATGCACGCCAAGAAGTTTGGATGCTCGGTTGGCAAAAGAAACGCAAACTTTGAAAAATGATAATTCATTTTTCGGAACTATGCACCTCAGAGGTGGCAGCCAGTGTAGCAGCACAGTTGGGGTGCAGTAAAAATTTCGGTAGCACTGTTGGAATGGCGAACGGTGGATTGCTTCGTCGGAAAATCGAATAACAAGCAATTTTCAGAACGTCACTTACGGCGTCTAAACATCACTGGCGTCTTTGATTGACACATACTCCTTTAACAAGACCAAAAACATTGTGTGCACTATTGGAAGATACACAAACTAAGAACGCTCCCAAGTGTGCTTGGAGGGAAACCAGAATTCCTCCAACACTGGACCAGACGAAACTGTCGAAAAAGCTCATTAACTACAAGAGGACGAAAACGAGAATTGATAAATGCAAGAACACACCAGGATGTTGCAGGTTAACAGGTCTGAATTGCTTGACTGGACGATTTCATGCGTGGAAATATCCAGGTGCAATGATTTCGCTGAAAAAGAAGAATTTGAAATGCATGTGCCTTGATTACGGAAACTGGAATTGGAAGTTATGACTTGCACGCCCTGAAAGACATTTTGAAGAAAAAGGAGGCTGTATCTCAATGAACTTTGTAACATTTTGGTTAGCAAGGCCAGTCTACTGCCCTCGTGTTGGTGAAGTTTGTCCTGGCCCAGATCAGTCTGCATTTGAGAAACATACTGGCTGTTCTGTGGTATTTTTTGACGATGAACCTTACAGCACAGCGTTGAACAGGCTCAAGTGCATCGGCGTGGGACAACGGAAATGGGTCCCATTCAACAGAGGCAAATTCAAGAAGCGGAAGAACTCTGGCTTTCTCGGCGAGAAGTTTAGTTGAACTGTCAAAAGGGCATTTACAGATACATTCACATGCATGTGCTATTCAATGCACCAGTTTGACGAGGAGAAGTGATTGATCAGTGCTGTCAAACGCTTTGGCCAAGTCCAGAGAAATGGCATGCGCATATCAGGTTCCATTTCAAAATTGCTTGTGACGTTAAAAGACAAGTTCAACGAGTTGAGTTTCGCACGATATTCATTTTCGCAACCCATGCTGCCGGGACGGAGTTAATCCCATTTACTTCAACATAATCACGAATAAGATAGGGCAGGATTTTCCATAAAACCCTATTGTAACAACAGAGATGTGTGCATGAGGCAAGAACATCGAATAGGCATAGGAATATGAGAAATTAGAAAATATAGGAAATGAATATTGGCATAGGAATTCAAGAATCTAGGAATGCAGGAAAATAGTTATAAATTGAAGATAGGAATCCATACGGGAGTGCACATTATGAACATTGGAAAGTAGGAACATATAGGAATGTAGGTACGAGTATGGGCATTTCGTGGGAATTGTGATTAGAAAACATATGAATAATGAAGATATGAATATGTGAACACAGGAATTTCGAAAAATACGAATATCGGAATTCAGGATTAATAAATTTGGAATATTAGAATATTGGGAGATAGGAATGCATGGTGTAAGTAAACACATTCCTGTTAAAGTAAACAGATTCAATCCCAGGAAATTATTGCCACTCCACTGAGTGGTTCTGTCGATGGATAACGGCTGAAGCATCAAACGCATGTTCGCTAAATCCTTCTGTCTTTGTTTCTGTAGATAGCCTTGTTGCGACATATATGCATCATCCTGGTCGCAAATGTGTTCTTCCCTTTTGTGATTGTTTATTTGCTGCATAATTGACTATCTTTGTGTTGTAAATATTGAAAGGAGGTGACTCCTAAAATATACAAATTCAATTCAATTCAATTCAAAGTATCGGAATATTGAGTGTCGGAGTAGAACTTAGTAGAGAGTTACCAAAAGTATTGGAATATGTGAAAATGTGAATACATGCATATGAGAAAAATACGAATATGGGAATGTTGGAAGGAGGAATGTTGGAATATTGGAAAATAGGAATATTGGAACAAAAAGGCAAAGAGGAGCAAAGGAATTTTGGAATTTCAGAATATGGAATTATAGGAATGTGGGCCTATAGGAATATAGGATACGGATCGATATATACAGAGGGAAGCAGTCCATTGCAGACACCGCAAAATCTACTCCTCATTCCACTTGAAGATATGAGCTAAGAATGCTCCCAAGTGTGCTCAGAGTGAATTCAGAATTCTTTCAACAATGAAAACTCGGTCGAAAACTTCATTCTCGGCAAAGAAATTAAAGTTTTTCTGTGTATTTAAATGGAAGAGTGTGAAGCATTCTCAGCTCATATCTTCAAGTGGGATGAGCTGTAGGTCCCCATTCCGATCTGGATCAGGGGGCTGCCATGGACACCAAATTTGATCGAAATCCGCCAGTAGGCCGCGGCGGAAACCGTGTCTTCGCGATTTTTCAGAAATGATGTACTCTCCGTGTCATAATTTTTGTGAAAATGAGTGATACCGAAAAGACCGCAAAATTCCAAAGAATACTTGCGATGAGTGAATGATGCCCAATGTTATCCTATGGCCGGATTTTAAAGTTCCATCCGTCCGAACAAGGCATGTGTGCACGGATTATTACATAATCCTGGCGTATTCCCACGAAGTTTAGAAGTACGTACACATCAGGCACTGTACAGAGTGTCCCAAAATATCAACAGGAAGAAGTTTTCAAAGATAAAAGCTGGCTCGCAAAATGGCCGAAAAATTCGGGTAGAGGGCTTGGAGATTCCCGGCCCTCATTCTGTTTCAGATGCTAAAAAAGTTGGCCAAAAGGATCTTGAATTTCGAGAAACCAAAACACGCTTTATTTGACTGTGAAAAAAGTTGGTTGTAATTTCAAACTGGCAGATTTTTGTTACAATTAGCAGTTACATTTGGTATAACGAACTTACGGAACGTGATTTAAGTTTTGACTTTCCTTCTTTCTTAATTAAAGCTAACCAAACCTGACCAAACCCCATGCCATTACTACGGCGATTGCATATTGTCAACCGTCTGCTTGGTGCCTGCCTATCGCTTGTTGTCAACCAACTGCTTGATACCCACCTGCAAGGCTCGGGAAACTTCCCTGAAGTTTGCGCATCCAATGTATCAGCTGATTGCAAAGTCACCCGTTTTTTTATCACCCTGTTTCGCAGTGTCAGTGGTGACAGTTCTGAATTTCGCATGAGTTTATCCAGCTAACTTCTAAAACTTTTCCTATGATAACGATACAATCCGGCGGTCACACCTCTTTGAAAGAGCTCAAAAGAAAACTCTACCTCTCGGGCCTTTCCTTTTATGCTTGCGCTACACAGGGTCCGCTATAGAGGGTCTGCCGAAATTCGTTGAATACAGAAAAAATTTCAAAAGGGTGGATCCAGTTTTCACAGGGCCTGATGCACTTTCACGGCATGCGCATGAACATCATGGTGTTTTATGGCGCATGCTGCCATTGATTCTGAATGACGTCAGAGTTAGCAATGAACTCCCTCAAGTTCGAAGAATTTACGCGTGCAGTGTAGATGAGCCAGTGGATTCCAATTTAAGCTCTCGTTTTCTGGAAAACTTTGGTTCCAAATTGCAACTCCGTCGCTGTGGACTCCGAAGTATGCCGTTTCAAAAGTGGCAAATGTTATGTGCGTAGCGTTCATCATCTTCCTCATTTGCCATTATGAGCTGGCAGCCATGCGGCTGGTGGCTCGGCAGGACTTTGTTGCCCACCTTGGGCTTGCAAGCGAACAATGGCCCTTGATTGTCGCCCAACTCCGCTCTGCATTCAAAAGAAACGACTCGGATCAGTTTTAGACACAGTTTAATGCCAACCCGCAGGATTTCCCGTAGAGTGTCATCTTCTGCAGAGCGGAGACGTGTGTCTTGTGATGTGTGGCTTCTCTGTAGTGCAACCTGCCAAGCCTCTGTCTTGGACCTGGAGGAGATCTTTAACGCGCTCGCAGTGTGATGCTACACACGGGACCTCCTTCTTAACGCCCCATTCAAAGCACGATAGGTCCCGTAACGACAACCTTCTTTCTTGCAAAGTGGTCCTTGCTAATAACGCCTTAAAGAAATCCGGCGCGACCCGGGATCGAACTCAGGTCCTTCGAATCACGAGATAGACGCGTTCGCCACGAGACCAAAGTGACAAGACAAGTTGGTCAGCCACTTGTGCCACGTTTTGTCAAGCCGGCTCGATTCTTCGGAGAAAGAGCTCTGTTATTGTGTTGTAATAATTTTATGCCGCTTTTTCGTATTTGCGGTTTCTGGGGTATCACAGTCTGGAATGGTTGCTTTTAGACTGGCATTTCTTTGAGGCAGGAACGTCTGGGAAGAAAACTGAACATGATAAAACTTTACAATAAGCGCAAATATTTGGAGGACATACTCGTATAACCAAAATTTCTGCGGCGTGATTTGCGGTGTGCAAGGCCAGCCTGCTGTTTTAATCTCTGTTGTCAATCTCTGTTTTAATCTTTTGTCAATTCTCTGTTTTAATCCCTGTTTTAATTAATCTCTGTTCATCTCACTGGCAATTCCTTGTTGTCAACACATCGCTTGGATTCAGCCTATTGCTTGTTACCAACCTACAACTTGCTTCCAACCTGTTTGGGCATCAAAAGGTCTAAGAAATAGGCTTCACAAGACGTATAGCTGCGGATTAACTGTGTATGCCTGACATGTCTGCCTCGGTTTGACTTTTCACCAGATGGGTGATTTTCAAAAAGTGATCTTGCTTCACGTCAAATAACGCATATTTCCGCTTCTTATGCACGTGTATGCACCGCTTCTTATGCACGACCAAAACTCTCCCAGTAGGTATAAGAATGGCGCGATTTGGAGACAATGATAAAACACACGAGGTTCGTGTAACGCGTGAAACTACATACTCATCATTGTTGAGTTCGGATGGCTCCTGCTGAGTTCGTCTGACCTTTGGAGCATCGGCTATCTTCGAAGACCGTGGGATTAAATTGTGAAATTGGAAGAATATCAGTGGTTCGTCGCGCCAACAAAGAGAGGTAGTGGTACTCGTGCCACCGTGTATCCCAACAATTTAATGCCTCGTAGTGATGAAACTGAGGGGGTACGTGATGGTACGGAGTACGACTAGGCCTACTTCTTTTTGTGGGGGCTCTGCGTATCCCCTGAAAAGCATCAATTGGAAAGCGCCGGTGTATGCGGAGCTTATCAAAAGTCCTCGAACATAGGCGTTAAAGCACAGCGGTTAACACAGGGGCCATCTAATTTCAACAGATCTTGGTGCAACGTCACGCCTCATCACGAGTATCATGATGTTTTGCGGCGCATGCTGCCATTAATTCTAAATGGCGCCTGAGAATCGTATGCTCGAAAACTTTTGATGAGGAGTGTATAAGCATACCAGCACTCCCTTATTTCACAATTTAACCCCCATGTATAAGGAAGCAGTGCTGTCCATTTGTCATAAATCGATCAACGGAGGGTCAAAGGGGAGGCTAGACAAAAAGTCAGAGTGGAAACACTTAAAATTCTCTCTTCCGAAACATTCATTGTTTTGTCGCTGCTTCGTCGACTAAAATGCGGTTTTTTAAATGCAGAGCCAATAAGGCCCTAATAAGGCCGTCCGTTACCGATAACATTTTAGAAATCTGTCTGAAAAGCAATTTATAAAAGCTTTCATTGTTATGCTGCTTGCTTGGTGCCTTCTGGTGCCTAATATCAAAAAGGGTAAACAAATTAGCTGCGAAACAAAGTGCTGCATTGTCAGCCCTTGCACCACCGCATTCTGTATCTGGAGCAGAGCCCCAGCGGGGTTCCACGGGCCGGTCACCATGTGGCACTATAGACAAGGGGCAGACCACCCAGAATTAAAGAGTTTTGAAATTTGGGAGTTCATTTTGGGTGAAAATAGTGGTTCGGGACTCCTCCATAAAACCCAGCAATAACACATAGGGTGTTATCCGGCAAAGGGTTGGGGGTGATCGCCCCCATACGCACCCTGTATCAGCCCCTGCAAGGGATGGCATGGCAGATGAATGTGGAGGGGCGAATCCAACGCAACACGAAGGTAGAAATCCCAGCAGAGTTTGCAGGGTGCTTCAGAAATTTTTGTGAATGTAGGTTACTTACGATGGCGATATCTGCTCCGGGTAAAAAGAGGACAGGATGCTTTGTTACCCGCAGTCTGACTGCTAGCAGTGAATTCTTCTGTAGAAATCAATAGTTTTTATTTCCTGCTCTCATCTCTTTTTTATGCGTCTTCGTTCTCAAATTAAAATAACATCAGATAACTGCACTCTAAATCAGATCTTTCCGATTGGAACTCGTTTGGAACACATCTTTAATACGTGCCTAGATGGATGTGTTCATTCCGAAACAATTTTGGAACACGTAATGTGTTCTCGGAACATCACTTTCTGTCATAAATTTGGAACACATGGGCTATTTTTGTGGGAACACAAAATTGTTTCTGTGGGAGTTTGGTGCCCTCGCCAATAACTCAAAACCTTTGGTACCCTCGCCACTAACCCAAAATATAAACAATTCAATTCAACATTTGGAATACTCAGTATAATGCTTCAAATCGCATATGTGTTCCAAATTTGTAATTGGGAAATAGTGTACTCAGAGGACACTGCGTGTTCCAAAATCATTTCGAAAGGAACACTTCCATAAGCTTAAAAAAGGTGTTCGAAACGTGCTTCAATCGGATGTGTCTATGATTTAGAGTGTAGATGTCGTGACAGCAAAAATGTCAAAGCATTCCAAGATACCATTTTTGAAAATTGGCATATTTGATACCATATTTGATACCAATATGAGACACCATATTTTGAAAATTGGCAGGTTGATTAATCAACCTGCCAATTTAATCAACCTGCCAATTTTCAAACTATCATTTATCAAGATATCAAACATAAAGATAAGATATCAATCATAAAGACATCAATGTTAAAATATAACACCATCAGGAGGTGTTTGATTGACATCTAAACTTTTATTTCGAGAGGTGTTTGATTTAAGAGAGGGCGAGGACACTCTGAGGCAGAGATGATGTTAACAACGAGATGAACCATTTGATTTGGCACCTCCACTTTTTTCGTAACGGGCTCATTGGTGTCATCTTGCGGCGAAGTCACAATGTAGAAAGAAAACGTCGGCAAAGATGACCTGCTCCTTCAGTTTAAAGTTGGAAAAAATCACAAAGTGCTTCTATGCACAGTTTGGGGTCATGTATCCTCAAATTCAGTCATAGGCATTTGTGTTATCTGTACATTTCATCAGTTTCTTTATACGTTGGCTTGACATGACAAAAGCCAAGCGGAGAGAGGGCAACCGGCTGAATTTGGGCCCAAAAGAGCAAAAAACAATTGATGGAAAATTACTGTTTTTTTGTGTTTGCTGGAGCAGGAGAAACAACTTGACGGACGTGAAAGCGATTGCTTTGTCATTGCTCTTAAAATTTGTTAGTTAATTCAAATTGCGATTTTCAGGCAAAGAAAACCGAAAAGCCGTCGTGGCTCAGTGGTAGAACCAATGGCCACAGACGTCGTGACTGATTTTGCATTTGGCGTGTCTCAGGTTCGAGTCCCAGCGCTCCGTATTTTTTCAGAAATGGGCAAGGCGCTGGCCATCTCTTGGTGAAGGAACCAGCTTCAAATTCAATTTGGACACCACCCAAAATGGCAAAATGATTCACCTTGTTATAAAAATCTCTGCCCTGATGTCAGATGATTGTCGGTTTGCGATTCGGACGGCATAAGGATATTTCGATTTGAGCAATATGTGGCATGTTTTGACCCAACCCAACCATTCATGAACATCATCTTTTTTCGCAAATCACAAAAACGCTGGAAATAATTACAGAATTTCAATGCATGCGATACACGTAAAATGTCAAAACTCAATAACTTATTCAAATGCGTTCTGCGCAATTTCGATTGCCTTACCATATTTTTCTCTGAACTGCTTATGACCATCATGTATCTGCTGGGGGGCTGGGTGACCAATGTGACCAATTGGGGGTGCTGCATGCGATCGTTTCATGACCACATGGGCACAAAAATACAGTTTGTCTCTTTCTTTTTACTCTTATACAGGCGATAGAAATTAAAGTGCCAGATTGCAACAAAGCTTTCTTGAGGTGTCAGATTTTGATCTCGGTAAAAAAGAGGATCTTTTTATTTCTTTAGCATTGAGATTTTGCTAAAATCTAATCAATCGCAATTTTACATGTTTGTGAAATACGTCACCACTTTGGATACCCCCTTTGCAGGGGGTGCGGGGGACAGATTTATCTAAAGATGCTGGGGAAATTGTGAAATTCCAGCGTTCAATTCTGGTACAATATTGACGTTCCAGTGGCCATTTCCCCATTGGGTGAGCGCAAATCACAACGACGTGGCAAGCGTGGAAGAAGTGATTTTGGCAGTGGGGCAAAAACACCCGCTGCCCCCCCCCCAAATTACGACCCTGACTGCTTCAAGACTCACGTAAATTTGGAATTATTTTATCGTGAACGCCTCTAACTTGAATGCCGGCTCAGGAATTTCCGAATTGGCCCAAAATGAGGTTAGGCATATTGCATTTTCTAAATATAAAAGCCGGCAGAATGTTTGAAATGGTTTAATTGGAATATTTTCAGATTTCTAACCAATGCGTATAGCTGGAATTTCTGGGGAACGTCTTCAGTGCTATTGATCCGCTGTTAATATTTGACTATAAGATCAAGTTGATGCTGCAAGGAAATTGATCCTTCTCAATAGTGTATAACATTTGTTTCTACAAACATAAAAAACAAATTAGGCATGTCTGTGCCGACGATGCTGTTGGGCGAAAAAGGATCGGGTGTTTGCTGCTCCACTGGCACAAAAAGAAACAAAAACAAAAAAGGCAAAAGTAACAGCGCAACGAAAGCTTTTAACAGGTCTGCCACATCTCAATCTGTCAAAATGATTAGGAACTAAAATGGAATTTCAGAACTTGTGTAATTGTCGTCGCTTGACGTTTATGTTCAAGGAAAGATGAAGGCATGCTGGCAATAACACTATTTCGCCTAATTGGACAATTTTAATGTCTTAGGATAATTGTTTAAACAATCTAATGTATTGGAATTATCTTGCATAAGCTCATGTGCTGAAATCAAACTTTAATACCCACGCAAGCCGCAGCGGAGACATGTGAAACGTGGCCGGCAGGCGTAGCACTATGCTGATTTTACCGATTGGTGTAAAAGAAACATTAAAAACGTTCAGATGCAACACTTTTCCAGGAGAAATGCAAAATCTACATGACTCCAACAGTCACGTTTCCTCTTCATTTGATGTGGATGCGTTGGTCTGAATTTGTGGCCGTCTCCTCGATTTCCAACACATAGAACACGTGCATTGGTGCGGGAAAATCACCCTTGTCAAATAAATAAGCCATCGAAATTTCAAGTTTCCAAAAGCGGAAGCGAGCACAGCAGATCAAGAAGTCCCTGGTTCGATTCCCGGTTCCGACGGAATTTTTCCACACAGATCTCCGCAGTTTCGAAGCTTTGCACAGATGGTAATGGATATTGGCTGAATTCCGAACGTCGCGAAAAGCAATCGAGAAGCTAGCTGTCGTTGTCCAAGCACTTTTCACTCTATTTTAGGCCAATCCAATTGAAGCAGTCTCCTCTCTTCGAATATCTTGGTGTAATCTTGTCGGAGAATCACGTTTGCCTTAAGAAAGACCTAAAGGTCTTAAGAAAGAACTTAAGGTCTTAGATCTTAAGATAGGAACGAAATGAAACAACAAACCGCGTCCACAAAGTTGGCCATACTCCAAAAATGTTGGAGATATGATCCGAAATGAGCTCCTTGCGCGGTATCTTGATCTTTTTCCTTTGCGACTTTTCTTGCGACCTTACTTTGCGACCTTTCCTGCGACCTCAGCGGGAGGTCTGTTTCCCCAGAATTTGCAGTTGTTCAAAAATATTGGAGTGTCGAAGGCGATTGGAGCCAAACAAAGCTTTCAACTTAACTTGTGTCCTGGGGCTTCCCAAGACTAGTCTGCGACGATTCAGCCATTCTTTTGATGACGATTCCTTGTGACTCTTCAAAGCAAGAGGTGGATTTTGTTGGTCTTTCAAAAAACTACAATAACCAGCATTGGAGTTTATAAAAAATTCTACCAGCGTGTATAAAATGCGATGATGTTGGTTAAAAACAGATGAATGAAATTGACCAGAGTATCACTATCACAGACGGAAATAAACAGCTGAGGTGGATTAGGCACAAGTCCAAGCAGCACCAGAACGCAAAGTCAAGCTATTTGCTTTTCTCCGGTGGCAAACGTTGACAGCACTGACCTGCGCTGTGCAATTAATCTCAAAGTTATCCAATTCTTTGATTTGTTTTTTTTTTCTCATAATTTCCAGGAAAACTTATCAAGGACTCCTCGGAATACAACGCCATTCCAAATTTGAATGACGACTTCAGCTACGGTAAGTTGTTCAATGGTGAAATGGACGCAGCGTGACAAAGCTACACTCTAAATTAGGGGTTGTCCTTAGGAACACTTTTTGGACACATTTTAACATCTTTTAATTGGCTTAGAAAGAAATGTTCTTTTTGGAATGTATTTGGAATGCGCATTGCGTTTCGCAACACTTTCCTGCCACAGATTTGCTCAGATGCTTCTGTTTCTGAGTGTGAAGGCAGAAGACGGAGAGGGGGAGGCTCAGAAAGATGATTTCCGTTCTTTTAAGTAAACAACTGATAACCTATGCGGCCTTGTTATGGTCTGGTAAGCTGGGGATAAGACATTATCAGATTTGTGCAGCTCTGGTGCAGCTGAAGAAAATATCGAATCAAGAAGAAACATTCCGAAATGTTCCAGTGTTTTCAAATGTTTCCAGCCAAGAAACGAACCGCTCCAGGCGTCTCCAGCTCCACGCGCTGAGTCTCCGTTCAGACGTGGCGCATAGACGCAGACCAATTCCCAACAGCGCAAGCGGCAATGAGCGTGATTGGGCGGCACGTCCTCAGTGTTACCAACATAAAATTCTCCCTGAAGGCATCTCAAAGCGAAGTTCCAACTTGTGTTTTCCATACCAGGTGTTGCGGAAAATACTTTTCTAATAATAATAACCCGCGGTTCCTCTGTAGTCTCATTCTGAGAATAAACGCAGCCTGTTTATAAAAACCGCAGCCTTTTGCTGCGCAACGAAAAATCAGAAATCGGGATGCAAAACATACACTCTTAAAACGTTTTGTCAAATATTTCTGTCTACTTTTAAGCGAATAACGCTTTTTTAAGCTGCCATCCGCTTTGGCTTTTGCGCTTCTCAGCCAAAGCGCTATCTCGCCTAAAAGGAAGAAAATTGTCGGAAGTTAATTTTCTTTCCATTGGAGTAGATGGCAAAAATTTCGCTCCCAGCTCGTAGTTAGCGTTCCAGCATTGATCTCTCCGCCGTTATTAGTGAGGTTTTTTTTCTTGCTTTCGACTACAAATTTGATTTTAATCAATTATTTTTACAGTGTACGGACAACTTTCGGATGTATAACACAATCGTCATTGACAGTGTAAAATTTTATCGCTCTTCCTTTTTGTGATATGATCAGTGATCTGGATCACGTTAAAAATTTGGATTGGGAGTCAGGATTCGCTTAGGAATTAGGATTAGAGCTGGAATCAGGATCGGTTTAGGAATCAAGTTCGGGTTAGGAATGAATCAGGTCACGAATCAGGATCAGGTCAGAAATATCAAGACCAGGGTTGGAATCAAGATCTGATTGTAAAAATCATGATCGGGTTGGGAATCACGATCGGGTTGGGAATCAATGTCAGGTTACGATTCAGGGTCAGATTAGGAATCAGGATCTAGTTAAGAACGATTCGGTTGGGAATCAGTGTCAGTTCATGAATAGGATTTTGCTAGCAATCATGAACAAATTAGGAGTCAGGACGAGGCAGCAAGCTATCGAGTAGTGTGGTGAGTCGGTACGCCGTCTTCGGAATTCGGAGCTCGGAATTGGAACAAACTCGGCACGGAACTTCTCAAAATTCCGAAAAATCGGAATTCCGAAAAAGTCTGAATTTTCCGAATGTTTTGGAATTCCGAAAAATCGGAATTGTGCCGAAACTTTCGGAAGAATGAAATGATGGAAATTTCCAAGTTTTCGAAGTTCGCAAGGGTGGAATTGCTCCAGAAAGCGGATTTTTCCAGGATCAGCCTTTTCTGAAAGGTCAGAAAGGTCTTTGTTTTGGCATCGTCACAACGCAAAAATACGCAGAAACAGCCAATCGCTGCTCCGATTCCGGCATAAATTCCGATTCCGATCGCTGTTCCTATTCCGAATGAAGTTCC
Organism: Sinentomon sp. SZTP_YWyxl; assembly: GCA_030068105.1. Classification (NCBI taxonomy): domain Eukaryota; kingdom Metazoa; phylum Arthropoda; class Protura; order Sinentomata; family Sinentomidae; genus Sinentomon; species Sinentomon sp. SZTP_YWyxl. The sequence goes on from JASGXE010008176.1 coordinate 28,483, forward strand.
GATTCCGAAAAACTTCCGATTCCGAATAGTTCCGATTCCGTTCCGACCTTGCGAAGTTCCGCCCCGATTCCTTCCCGACTTCAATTTTCGAATTCCGCTCAGCCCCAGGATAGAGACCAGGTTATGAATCAGGGTCCGGTTAGGAGTCAGACAAATGTTAGGCCAAAGCGAAGTCCTTCGTATTTCTGGGAACACCTTTTCCTGACACCCTATCTGTGCGACAAGGGAGAACGATGTTTGCTGATATGGTCGCTCTCTCTCCTTCAAACGGGAAATGTCCTCTGGCCACGATTAAATTTAAGAACAAAGCCTTAGCCTTCGCCTTCGTGCAACCCATAGCACAGTGAGTTCCTGTATCCCCAGGTGGCCATTGCGAAACGTTTTCCCAATCTTTCCTACCCGCGGTTCTGCTTTCGTTATCTCATCGGACCTTCGAAAGCGCTCTTTCCCTATCGCTTTCCGCTTCCCTTTACTATTTGCACCGTGGGGAAGTTTCGCTAAAGAGCGAAGATATGGGGAAATTCTCTGGACTCCGTACAGCAATGTCCTAAGCACCAGTTTAACCGGACGGAAAAGCGTCATTTCCGTCTCCTATAAAATCACTTGACTATTAGGTACACATATCGTAGACGAGGGGCCTTAGAAGAGGGCCCTGTGCTCCATCTCATACAAAGTATACGGAGTTAATCCCTCATTATGAGAAGACCTCAAATTCTCAAAGTAAACAATGACCGTTAGGTCAAATCGTCTAAAGCTGAAATTGCTACCAAATTTATTTTTTTCGTTTGTTGTCAAATACACATTTGATTGGTATCAGCGAAGGTGTTCTTTCTCAGAAGTGTTCTCAGTGTCGTTGCCATGTCATTCCTGAAAATGTTCTCAGCGTTGTTGCCAAACTTCATCCACGAAAGTGTTCATAGTTGTCCTAGACCAAACTTCGTCAACGAAAATGTTCTGAGTGTCGTTGCCAAACCATATCCACAAAATGGCCTTAGTGTTGAAGCCAAACTTTATTCACGAATGTGTTCTTAGTGTTGTAGCCAAATTCCATCCAGTAAGTTCTAAGCAGTGACGCTGTCAAACTTCAGTCCCGGAAGTGTTCTCGGCGTCGTAGCCAAACTTCCGAGACAGGTTAAGTGTTCTCAGCGCCATAGCCAAAATTTATGAACGAATGTGTTCTATCGTTGCTGATCTTTATCCACGAAAGAATTCTGTTTCATGTCCAATTTCGGTTACGAAAGTGTTCTCAATGCACGTATAACTGCCAAACATCATCCGCGCACGCGTTCTCAGTGTCATAGCCAAACATTGAATGACATCGCAATTGCGTTCGTTGTACC
>JASGXE010008177.1:0-19440 GCA_030068105.1 Sinentomon sp. SZTP_YWyxl
AATGCTGAAAAAGACAAAAAAAACTTGAAAATATAGGACATATAGGACATTTTTCCCGAAATATAGGACATTATAGGACAAGTCTAAAAATATAGGACAATATAGGACATAATAGGACGGCTGGGATCCCTGCGTTTCCACCGTTCCTTCTGCGGTTCTCACCTTCCGCCTACTTTCTTCATTGCATCCATGTTGCCAATTCCTGCTTCCATAAATGCTCTGAAGATATCAGCAGCTATCATTTGACTCCATGTCCGACTGTAATAGGCTGCAGCCCAATCTCCAACAAAGATCTCTCTAAACGAACAGAGGTGGAAGTCACCATCTTGTTGGGCCATGACATGATATTGTGGCCAAAGACGTTGCACAATCTGAAGCCAAAAATCTTTCCTACAAGCGGAAAAAGATTGCATCATATGTAGGCAGTTGGCAAAATTTTAGAGAAACAATTACATACGTTTTACTTATTACAGTAAAATGGTGTAAATTTCACAAATGGATTGCACTCCATTCAAAAGTTGTAGTGACTTGAATGCCGATGTTGGTTGCAGAATTTAAATAGCAATAAAACACATTTGAAGGAGATAATGATAATGTATGGAATCTCCAACAAAAAGTTTGAAAAAATCCTGGGTTTTTCAATAAAACCCAACCCAGTGTAATTAAATTGTTTAAAACAGGGTTTTTCTGGACTTTTCTAAGTTTTTCGTTTTTTTAACTGATTCTGTTATATTTCTTATCACTTTGTGCCTATATTACGAATAGAAAGTGTCAGCCTCAGGCTCTGGTGCTGGTGAGTCCTGATATGCAAAAAAAACTATCCTATTCTATCAGTAGTTTTCAGCATGGGTTTTTCACCATGACCACTGGGTAGGTACTTCCTTTTGGGTTTTGTTTTTGGATGAATAGTTCCTCAGATGCATGCATCCCTGATGGTGGTTTTTGGGTGGTTTTTGGAGAAAAACAAAAGAGATCAGGGTACAGGGGTTGGTTAAGTTGTAGGTCCTTTCTTACTGTCCCTCTCAATGATCGTGTTTTATACCCTACCCATTGGTTTCTTAGGTTGGGCCAAAACAGACCTAGGACCTAGATACTTAACATCATGAGATGAATTTGTGCACTAGATGAATGAACATCGGAGGAATGAAATTCGCTCATTCAAAATAGGATCTAATTAGGTAGGAACATCCAATTTCTGCAGAGTATAACACTGACTGCCTTACTGTTAATCTGCTAAATTTGAGTTCCGAGTGAGATGACACAGAGTCTGTCAAGTGCTTCCACTGTTTTGACTGCAGAGTATTGAAGGCAGGTAAAGCACTGGATAGAAACAAGGTGAGCGATAAGGATGTGAAGATCTTAAGCACTCGTTTATAATTGGGAAGACAGGCTCTGAAAATTTAAAATTTTTGTTTTACATAGAACATTTTAAGTGATTTTTTTTCGCTTCAAAAAACAATTTTAAGTTGCAAAAAAAAACATGAGAAACAGTAGTTTTAAAACAGAAAAAACTGTTTTCTGACGTTTTTTTGGTTTTTTTTTTCAAAACCACACTTTTCAACCCTGCTCAAAACACATGTCAACATCAAAGAAACCAAGTGTTCCAAAAATGCGGCATCATTTTTCAATGATACCATTACCAACCAGCTGAAATTCCAGCATTCAGTTTTCTGACGACACAAAATAATTTGAAGTCCAGTCATAGTCAAACTGAAGCTGTTGTGCTGTGGAAGCCCGTACAATAATTGATCTACTTGCGAGCATTTTCTTCCTGCCTTTACTGCAACTTGCAGCAGCATTGATAATCACCTCCAAACTCATTTCATTAAACCAAAATTTATCAAAGGGTTAACAAAAGTGACTCACGATGAATAGAGCTCCAGGTCAAGATGACTGAAATAGAGTTCACGACAGAGGTCGTAGCCAGCTAGATGCATGCGTGCATCAGCCAAATTATTGATCACATCCTCTGGAAGTGGCTCACCAGACTCCCAATGACCGCTGACCATCTTCAGGATGGAGGGTGAATTCAACCTGACAAAAGAACAGATAGGAGACAAAATTACAAAAAAATATAACAACCAACCGCAATGAAAAGAAAAAATTGAGGCTTGCAAAACGAGTAGACTGGCTCATTCCCGCTACCATCTCCACCTGTGGGCTCAGTATCAAAATTCTGAACAGATTCTTTCTTCATTGACCATTGTCGGAACACCTCATCTGTCATTGAAACAAGGCTCGGTCAGATCTTTTGAGGTTATTCATTCGGTACCAGAAGCTCCTTATTTGAGGGGGGACAGGTACACGGTGAAATAGACTTACTTTCTTGAGCGAAAATGGTAAAAAAGGGGGCCTTTCTGCCTGGTATCAAACTCTCATCTCCAAATTTTGGCCTGTGAAGCCTGTGAAGGCCAAAAATTGTCGTTAGGTAGCGGTTAGAAAAATTATTTTAACTGCTATTTTTAAGCTACAGAGGTCACCATTTTGCATGAATGTATGTATGGATGCCTTGGGCCTAAAAATTTACCGTTAGAATTTTGGTGTATTTTTGGCACCGATATAATGCAGGCTTTAAAGTTTGCGCGATAGAAAATCAGTTTATCAGAAATGAACACAGACAAAATCTGAACAGTAAAAGTAAAGACAATAAAACAAACAAGCAGCTCAAAATGGCTGAGTTATGACGTTCTAAAGTCAAAAAATGCATTCAGAGTTCGATTTGCAGCAAACGTGAAAAAGGAAGTATTTCTTCATTTTCTGTTTTTCGCATAATTGATGGTCGAATTTCAAATTTCGATATCTCGGAACCAGAAGGGCTAGAGAGCTGATTGTTGTTTTAAAATGATCAAGCACACAGAACTTTCGAGGTACCCCCAAAATCCAAAAGTGGAATGTTTTTATTGAAAATCACTTTTTCACCCCTTGAGGGTATGCCCCCTTGAGCGAAATCCAACACAAAGATGGAGCTAAGTGAAAGCAAGCAATGTCGGTTTAAGACGAATCAACCAGCTTAATCAAGCCACTTTTGACTTTGCAACATGGATACGAAAGGTATTCAACATAGCTCACCTTTGTTAGCAGAAAACCCCACTGTTTTTTTCCACATTTAACAAGGTCACCAAGGGTCACTTGGTCAGCAGTGAGCAAAAATTATTCGATTATGCAAACTGCATTTCAACCACTTTGTTTTAACACTTCCACTCTTTCATTCATCAACAGCCTTTCACCCAATTAGACAGTTCGCGACATCATTCTCAAAATACAACAAAACATGGGCTCCAATCCCCTCCTTGGACAAGAACAGGCACACCACACAAGGTTGAAGGCTCTGTGGCTACTGCAAACACGTCTGAGGGGTAGGTTGAACCAATATAGTGGAAAAAGGGGAAACTCACCAGAGCAAGTGCCAGCTGGCGGAATGTGAGTGACATTGCATTCATATTCAAATTCCTAAAGGAGGGGGTTAGGTCAGGTTAGGTTAAGTTAGCTAAGGTTAGGTTAGATGTCAGGTTAGGCTAACCTAACCTGACCTAACCCCCCTCCTTTAGGAATATGAATACGAATATGAATGCAAAGTCACTCACGCACTGGGTGACTGCATTGGGGCAGTGCGCTCGTGCCCTCTAAAGTCAAGGCTGGAGAATTAGGGAGAGAATTACAATCCGCTGCAGTAAGAGCTAAAAATACAGAAGATACTGAAGATATGATAGATAACATTTGCTGGACTAACCATAGCGACATGAAATTTGAACAAACATCGATGCAATCCCACTCAATGTTGTTTACACCTGACACCTCTGAAATTGGACACTCTGTCAGCAAATGCTGCAAAACATGGCCAAACTGAAAAGAAAACCAATAGGTAAACACAAAAGATTATACAAACATTCCCAAAAACAAGAAAACTACAGATGGCGGTGGTTGGGTAGATCCCCCAACCTTACCACAATCCACCTGAGAGTGATCGAGTAATTGACTGTTGACATGAGAGTTGTCGATAGATACTTAAGATACTTGCTTGTTTCACACTTCCAGTTTCATTTAGCCACCGTCATGCAATCAAAATTCCAGTTTTCCACGTTTCTTCGAATTCTTTTGTCCGGAACCAAACACATCATTCACCTTCCACCCTCCCGCTCAACAAAGTCACCCACCATTCATTCAGTCACCCAACACCAAATGCCCCACTTCCCCAACCTGACCCCCTCCTTTACCCATAACCCCACAAAGAGCCCTTTCACAATGCATCCAAGCCTTAACACATCCCACAGCTTCACATGCACCAGAGAAATCTCAACTTAAAAATTCAAAAATAACCCACATGACGAAGTTATCCCAACTAAGGACACCACATGTCGAAGTTATCCCACTGCCAAAACAAGACAATCGACGACAAACCGTGACCATGAATCACCACTCTGCAGCAACGACTTTCAACTCGTGACCTGTTCTCAAACTGCACCAGTCGCACAACATCAGCGGCAGCGATCATATCGTACCAACCAACGAACAAAAGTAAATAGAATGATCGCGGGCTCGAAATGTGAAGCGATTTGAAGAAAAGTCCGCCATCTTTGAAAGTGGATTATCCGTCTGTGGACTTCGATTTTTCTGCCTTTTTCTTTGCTTGTTTTGGTGAACAAGCTGTGTGAATATCTTTTGAACCAGATGACAGATTTTGATGAAACCTTTTGTGCCACAAAGCTGAAAAATTAGCGATTTCAAATATGTATAATTATCCCTAACCTTTCCACGGATTAAGTGCAGAAATTACATCTCTTGTGAAGTTGAAATTAAGATGCGATAAAATTTCGTGTCCCTAGCACATATTTTCAATGATTGTGCGATTGTTTCCGTTGTAACATGGTTTCGGCCTGTGGAAGAGTTGTAGAGGAAGCTTTTAGCTTTCCAAAAACACCAAAATCATCGCATTTGAACATCATTTAACCATTTTATGAAGACTGAACGCGACACGAGACATTATTTTGTTTTTCGAACAGGCATTCACACGGCCAGTGTTGTGGGAACTTGTGCGCAGAAAGTTATCATTGTTGAATGAGCGCAGACGATGCTCCCCAGCACCAAGGGAATATAGGGTTGCAGTTCGGAATACCTGCCGACATCTGAAAAAAGCTGAACTGGACGAGTTTTCATGCACGCTCAAGCAACTAAAATAGGATAGGAAGATGAGGACGATGTAGGTAGGGTAGGATAGGTTAGGATAGGTGTGTTAGGACAGGTTAGGTTGGGTTAGGTCAGGTTAGGTTAGGTTTAGTTACAGTTGATTCCATTTGAAGATATGAGCCAAGCATTCTTCCGTGTGTTGAATTCGAATTTATTCACTGACATCATGGCTCCCTAAATTATATGGATTTTTGGGACAAATATTTGTTTCACATCAAATTGTGTGGCCTCTGGGAAAATAATAATTGGCCCAAAAATAAATTTTATTTTTTGCTGCCGTCGGAGGTTTTGTTCATTGGAGTTCGTGGTTGACAAAAAAACCAATGCCACAATAAAAAACTGCGAAATGATCTCGCCTTTGATGGAAACCCAATTCGGTCCCGCAAAAAAAAGGTGAACAAAACCCAACATTTTCAAAAAATAATTTTTTCCTGTGCGAAAATTTTTTGCTGATATCAAAAATAATGCGTGTGAAAAATGGGCAAGCAGGTTTTTTTTGTTTCCAGAACATTTTTTCAAACGCCTGTTGATTGACAAGTTTGCCTGTTAACGCGGACAACAGATGAAACAGACGCTTGTGTGCGTTCGGTTCGATTGAACTTTCTGAATTTTCAGGTCTCAATAAATTGCGTTGTTGCTGCCAATTTTACGCTAAAATTTCGCAGTTGTTTTTGTTTTTTGCAGCATGTCAGAGGTCATTTCTCAAATTCTCCGGCGAACAAAACAAGTGGGAAGGCACAAACAGCAGAAAAAACGCGAAAGAATCACGCAGAGACTAAAGAAATTCCAGCGATTGAAACTGAAAAAATTCCACTTCTGATGGAATTCGAACCCACAGCCACCACTGCCTTCGGATCCACAGACTAATGCCTTGACCACTCGGCCATCTTGACAATCTTGAAATCTCGTTCTCATTATGTTCCTTAACCTTTTAAGGGGGGTCGAACGTCTGCGCTGCCGTCTCCTGGTGTGCGGCATCCGCAGAAAAATGAAGAACACTTGGGAGTTGGGATGCGTGCTTGGGGAAGCAACTCGGAGCTTTTTCGAATTTGTTTTTCGGTAAAAGCACTGGCCGAATAGGACGAAGCATGCTTTTTGCGAAAGAAGGCAATAATGCTTGGCTCATATCTTCAAATGGAATCGACTGTAGCTTTTAGTATATCAGAGAGCAATGGTGATAACTCGTTCAGTTCAATGTCGGCAGGTATTCCGAACTGTTACCGACTGTCATTGTGACACAAAACACAAGATGGGAGCCCGGGAGGCCAGTTTACAAACCCTGCCGCGACTTTAGATGACAGACCGGGGCCCCCCATCGAGCGTTGTTTTTTTTTCGAGAGGGGACAGGTGTTTAGGTCCGGTTCAGATGGCTTTTGGCAAGAAAAAATTTTCTTGCGAGAACAGGCCCCCAATCGAGCATTCTTGCCCAAAATGCACTGTGCCATCGAAAGCCATCTGAACCTGACCTAAACACCTGTCCCCTCTCGAAAAAAAAAAAACAACGCTCGATGGGGGGCCCCGACCTGCTATCTAAAGTCGCGGCAGGGTTTGTAAACTGGCGCCCGGGAGAGATGGGGCGCGTTTTTACAAACCCCGCCGCGACTATAGATGGCAGAGAGCGTTTTGTGCAAGAATGCTCGATTGGGGCCCTGTTCTCGCAAGAAAATTTTTTTCTTGCCAAAAGCCAGCTGAACCTGACCCAAACACCTGTCCCCTCTCGAAAAAAAAAACAACGCTCGATGGGGGGCCCCGGTCTGCCATCTTAAGTCGGGGCAGGGTTTGTATTGTAAACTGGCCTCCCGGGCCCCCATCTTGTGTTTCGTGTCACATTGACTATTCCCGGTAACAGTTTGGAATACCTGCCGACATTGAACTGAACGACTAATCACCATTGCTCTCTGATATACTAAAAGCTAACTAAACCTAACCTAACCTGTCCTAACACACCTATCCTAACTTATCCTACCCTACCTACATCGTCCTCATCTTCCTATCCTATTTTAGTTGCTTGAGCGTGCATGAAAACTCGTCCAGTTCAGCTTTTTTCAGATGTCGGCAGGTATTCCGAACACAACCATATATTCCCTCGGTGCTGGGGAGCATAGTCTGCGCTCATTCAACTATGAGGACTTCTGCGCACAAGTTCCCACAACACTGGCCGTGTGAATAGTCATTTCTGATGCAGGTTTTTGCCTTTCGAAAAACAAAATAATGTCTCGTGTCGCGTTCAGTCTTCATAAAATGGTTAAATAATGTTCAAAAGCAATGATTTTGGTGTTTTTGGAAAGCTGAAAGCTTCCTCTCCAACTCTTCCACAGGCCGAAACCATGTTACAACGGAAAAAAATTGCACAATCGTTCAAAATATGTGCGAGGGACGCGAAATTTTATCGCATCTTAATTTCAACACTTTCACAAAAGATGTAATTTCTGCACTTTATCCGTGAAATGTTTTGGGATCATTATACATTGGAATCGCTTATTTTTCTGCTTTGCAGCACAAAAGGTTTCATCAAAATCCGTCATCTGGTTCAAAAGATATTTGACATTTTGTGGGCAGCTTGCGACCGAGCTCACACCGTTCAAATTTCTCCGACGATCCACCTTCCAAGATGGCGGCCGCTGCTTCAATTCGCTTCAGCTGATTCTGCAGTGGCAGACCAGCGACGAGCCCTCTATTTTATGTATCTCGTTGGTACCAAAAGACTTGAAAAAGAGCCCAGGGGACGAAACGTCGCCAGTAAATCTTAGCATTGATCTCGATGCTACAATGGCCAATCAGTTAACTATTTACAATGTTTGTGAAACAGATCGTGGTGCCAGACACAATTTGGGTTATCGGTATTTTATTCATTCAGGGAAACTGAAAATATCAGAAAATCAGTTTATCGTAAAATGCAGTCAGTTCGTCCCTATTTTGCAGTAGGGTGTAGGGTGCAGAATGTAATTCTGAGGTAACAAATAACAATGTGAGGTACTAACCTTATATAACAACATTCTGACATTCGAATAAGTGAGCAGCGAGGGACAATTGTGAACTGGTCGTACAAAGTTGAATACAAGTGTTGCCAGAGGGGTAACATCTGCAGCATCACAACGATTGGCATTCGAAAGGAACAAACCAGATTTGGCTGAAGAAATCTGCTTCCTCTCAGGGCTGTGTGAATAAAGGGCCAATAATAATTCAAACCTATGGCATGATAAACACGATAACCTGTTTCAATTTGATATCATGACATGCATCGAAAAATCTCACCCACCCCATGTTCCAGATGTTCCCTATGACCAAATTTTTAGCTCAATCCGTTGATTTTCGGGGTATCTATCTAGAGCCTTCTAAAAGTCAGCCGCTGGAAAGTTGCGGTTAGCGCAAGCTAACCCCCCCTCCGAAAACCCCATTTTGGGGGGTCAGAGACTAACTTTCAAGTGGAATCAATCACAGATTCTGATTCTACAGAAAATTTGCATTATAAAAAGTAGAAAAAATGAAAATCAGAAAAAATATCATTTTTCATCATTTCTAGAGGGAACTCTCCCCTTAAAAGTTAAAACCAACCCACGATGTGCAGTACAACCAACAAATGGCGAAAACCACCTCATGTGTTGCTGTCCAACCTCTTTCTGGACCTACAGCTAGGTCAGGTGTTCTTCAAACATACTCTGTGCAGTGCTGCATAACAGTCTACTCCTGTCCAGTCTTATGAGAATGTCTTTTTTCAAAGCAATCACGAATTGATGTTTAACCACCTCATTCCGACCCCATTCCATGTGCATGTAGAGAGATGATGTACCATTTTCTGGGCTAAGGTCAATTTCGTGCCCTGATGCAGGGTTCGAACTGCACTGCCCGAGTCCAAAGCCCTTTCATTATGTCAATAAGAAACAAAGCCGGGGTGACGTGGATGTCCATTTTCCAAGAAGCGCTTCAAACAGACAAGTGCCCTGCCCACAAAACACTTGACATCATCCCAACCCAACCCCCAACCCAATGGAACTTTTCACCTTGTACAAGAAGCATCAAAATCCAGGCTTTTACCCCATCTGCAGTTGGCTGGTTGCAATTTTTTTTCAAAATTATCTGACCTGGGTATTTCCAAAAACACAATATGCATTGTTGATTTCAGCCAACAGTTCACGCTGACTTTGACAGAAGCAAATTGCCAGAAATCTGGGAACAAACAAAAATCCAAAAATAAATTGGGCTTAATAAAAAATACAAATAACAGATACCTAACCTGGACGAACTATATCAGCAAAACCAAACCAAGGGTAGCAACGGACCTGGAATAAGGATCCAAATAGAATCCACCCTTCAATTTGCCATTTTCAAACACCTTGTAGAAAGACACATCAGGATCCCAGGTTGAAACATCAGCCGTTGCCTCCACAATTTCAATCCCAAACAAATCTGAAGTGAATCTGAACAACCCAGTGAGGACTTTCGGAAGAGGAAAATAACCTTGCAGGTCTGATCCGACATGCTGACAACAAAGAAAAAAGAAAATAATAATAAATTAAAACAAGACTTTTATGACCACATTTTGCGTCGATTCCCACAAATGATGTGTGGACAAGCGTCATGCACGATCCTTTGGAGGATCGTGCGTAACAGTTCAGTTGTGGAATTACATCGGATCAGGCTGTGCTGGATCTCGGTCCTGTGTTGTGAAATGAGATGTTGTAGAGGAGATTTTTTGGTTTCTCCATAGAACTGCACCCACTGAAAAACCAAAGTTCCCTCTACAACATCGCATTTAACAACGCATACCTAGCTGACATGCAACACAGACGCCTAATCACTGCTCTCTCCCATCCCACCGTACTCTCACAACTGGCCATTCAATAAACTTCATTTTAAATGCAACTGTGACAAAACCCACTCACCCTACCCACAGTACCCTCATCTTCCCATCCCTCCCCTCCTGTTCCCAGCAGATGACTTTGTCCTGAAGCCAATCCACAGTATTCAGTCTTGATCCCACATAGCAACAAGCCATCCCTCCTCACCACCACAACCATTCAAACACCAGAACACTGATTACAACCTGCACCCCACATCTCCCTCCCGCATCAAACGCAGACCAATGCACCAAAAACCATTACTGCACATCCTTATCCTTCAGTGTGGGAGCAGCATTGATCTGCTTGAGTTTTTGCCTAATAAAACCCCACATTACCGCGGGGGTGAAACATCACCATTTCAAATTTATTTGCTAACGGTTAGAGACCTATTTGATTTGTTGCCAACTATGCAAGTCAAATGAGGAAAAAAGTGGCTTCATCAGTGAAAATGTAAATCTTTTTGGGCAACTTCAGTAAAAACAAGATCACGTAATGTCTTGCACTTTTCTTACAGCATGCATGAAAAGTTTTACATTTTTTTGACCAGTTATTAATAACTCGGGAAATCACCTGAGTACTTGGAACCAAAATTTTGTTTGTAAACTACTGTCATGATGCCCAACCATGTACCAAATCTGAACCAAATCGGTCCATGAACATTGATTTGGTATATCGACCCCCTGCCACACCAAATTAGGTGCATAATGAGGGGACAGTGGAGATATCCTGGAAAAGTGCACTCGAATCAAATAACTGTGAAATGGTGTGGATATTGTTCTCAGAAAGAATTGAGCTTTAGAAGTAGATATGCATCAATGTCAAGGCATCAAGGCATTAACGGAGTCGAGTCAATGTTTCAGACACATCACTGTGTGTTAGTGTCAAGTCTCACCTTCATAACGGACATTTGATGCTTCCGAAACATTGACTCGATTCACCAATATGGAGATTTTCATCATCACCATATCATCATTTGAATCATCGAAACTTCCCGGCAAGAATGACCGATACCTTACCACCATTGGCATCTCCAAGTTTCACCCCCCCCCCCCAACTGTTTGCAGATCGAAAAAAGCAAACTAGGCCTAAATTAAATAACAGAATACAAAGATATCCTGCTTGATACTTGCAGCATTCTAGGTCCCCTTTTAACGTACCCAATCCTGTCAAAGAACTGTACCCTCCTCCAAAATGGAATGTCAAATTGTTCTAGCTGTCCTGACAATCCTCTTGATTGGGCAAAATCTTCTAATGCCCTAAGCTCAACCTCTTGCGCCAACCTAGCTGAAAAAAAAAGAATAATAATAATTGAATAAACTCTACTGTTGTAGAACTTCTTGGAAAAAAATCATCTTGGGACATGACGACACTATCCACAGAATGCAGCCCGATTGAAGTTCAAGAAATCAATTAATGTAAGCGGCCCTTGGATTTTCCTGACTTGTAATCAAAAATCATGTGATCACTGATCAGCAGTAGGCAGAAAGTGTCACCCAGTGTGTGCAAGTTGGAGACTAATCCTTGTGTGCCATATTTTCAAGCACACAATTGAGGAAAGGTTATTGGACCATCTCATTCCGCTACTGGTATACACTTCAGTTAAAAGACGGTACTTGCAAGAAAATGGCCAATCTCATACCGGGCTTGAATATGCTCTCACTGAAATATGTGCAGAATCATGACAAGAATCACAGGCAGACAGGTGATAGCACCCAGAGGAAAATAGGGGCAACGAACCCCTTGAAGAAGCAAGCAACAAACAAACCCTTTAAATCAAAATGAAGAAAAGAAAAGAACGTTCAACCTTTTCCAGCAAACGAATTTATCATTGAGAGAGCATTTTCAACTGAACCAGCCATCTTGGTTTGCATTGACATTTCAGCATAACAGTTGAATCCCAACAACTTAGCAACTTCACCCCTGGAAGTGGATTAGAGAAAGAGAGAGACAGGGATGGGATGAGAGAGAAAACTATTCTGTCTGAAGCAAAGGAACTATCTGCCACCAAATTATACGTATACAACCAGAAAATGTTGCTGCAGTAATCAGAAAAAATGCATTCTGAACAGTCACAAATTAAGAAAATTTTGCAACGAGGTTTGATTTTTCAAACACTCGGAGAACAAGAACAGCCCAATATTTCCATCCAAACTGCCGAAGTTTTTTCCAATTCAATTCAATGTGCTTCAATTTTGCAGTTTTCAATACAACAAATCAGATATTCCCTCAAAAACTCACCCAACACACATGTATGTGATTTGAAACAATGGAAGCAAAATGCAGAAAAAACTAAGAGAAAAAAATGGCATATTTTTTCCACCGTTGCTCCGATTTCAATGAAATTGGCTTCTGCTGGATCACATCATTCACTCTTTTTTCTTCCCGATAATTTCAGCCAACATTGATATATCTGAATGGTGACTATGGACGAACATTAATTTATTTCCATCTGCAAATGGCGCAGGAGTAATCTTGACAAACATTTACGCCCTTCGGCCATTCAGAGCACAATGGCAGGGCAGAAAAAAAAACACCATGCGGAATCCCCATATCCCCGATCAATCATAGGTACCTGAAATCACGTATTTCTTCAATTTGAAGGCTGTTGTTGCACATTCTGTCCTGAGATCTCTGTGAAGCAATCTTCATGTGTGCCTGGGCAGCATTCCAGCGGAGTGATTTATCGGGACAATACTCGAGAAACGGGTAATAAATATCAGGCCTCAGAGTTACCTTCCAAGGACCTTTTGAGGGGTTTAGCCTGAAACGGGAGAACATGGAGATCACGGAACAACATAATCAAGAAATAATGCTTGCACTTCATTCAACCAACAAAAGGCAGAGCATAATCAGTGGTTCTAAGATGGAAAGAGTTGTTGAATTAGGTAAGTAGCTTGCTCATCTGATGGATGCGCACGATGTGATATGAATTAAGCTTTGATATGAAAAGGTGAAAGATAACTGCTTTTCTGTTCCAGCCAATTTTTAAGCCAACAAGTTATGCTTGGTTGTGGGACAAAATACTTGGTTGTCGACAGGACCAAATAACTACCCACCAGCAATGTTTGGACTTCACTCTGTGAAGGTTGCAGGGCCGGTTCAACCGCATGGGCAGACCGGGATTTGCCCAGGGTGCCATGCTGCCAATAGGACAAAAAAAGGTGCCGATTTTCCCCCCATTTTCTGATGTGGGCATCAGAAAATCACCAAACAGCCTCAGATACACAAAAACGTCTGTGCTGTTCATGTGATGTGGGACGGGTGGTGAGGGTCAGTGTGGTGCCATCGTGCACGTGCCGAGAACCCGGCACCCGAGAGAGTCAGTCGGATCGGAATAAAGATTCCTAAGACCTGTGTGTATACATTAAATTTGGGGCGAGTCGGGTCGAGACTGGGTCCTCAAAAGGCTGGCAGGTGGCCAGGGGCGCCAAACTTCATCTTTGCCCAGCTGAGGGCTGCAAAAACCCTCGAGCCGGCCCTGGGAGGTTGCTGTAAAACACAGTGGTGATGGAATTAATACACTCTTGAAGTGAAGTGTGGGGTGTTGAAATCAACACTTATGTTGTCAGTTTACTTTATGCCCTTTTTAATTTCTCAATCATCTGTTTCATCTTTCAGTTGTTAACCATTTATCTTTCTGTCAGTGAACGGATGATGCCTTTAAAGCATCGGTGCTTCCGTCAAATATCCAGGCTTGTTTCACACTGCCTGCCACTGACTGATCATCAGAGGGTGGATCAGTGGGAGTGCTGCCACCACCTACAAGCCAATCCAGACCGAAGCTCTATGCAGATTGCCTGCATGGGTTCATAACACATGATGTTGTTGTCAACCAGACCAAAAACCAGCAACTTTTGACTTACCAACTTGACTACTCCACTTCACCTGAGATGGGTCTACCCACTCACTCAATGGACGACACGTTGTCTCCCTGTGAAGTGGAGTAGTCAAGTTGGTAGTCAAAAGTTGCTGGTTTTTGGTCTGGTTGACAATAACATCATGTTTCTGTCAGTGGTTCAAGTTATTCCCACTCGCAGATGCATGGGACCCAATTTTCGTTTGGTTTTGATTCGAGGTCTGGCAAAATGTAGATGGAGATTCACTGAACCGGCGGTCAAAACCACCTGCTCAATGCATCGAGCAGGTGGTTTTGTCTGCCAAGCGCGAGAACAGCCTGCACTAAAACATGGCACCTACACAGGGTTTCCTAAAAGTCATTTGACAACCCCGGATTTTGTCAGTTTTCAATCTTCTCGCAGGGCTATTTCTACAGACTATTTCATCTATTTCAGATTCAGATTGAGCAGGCTGCCTGCTGCAGGTGTTGTCCACTCGAATTGAAACAAACTCCACTCCAAGCATCCAGAGTTACTTCAAAACTGCAATGCACTTTTCTAGGGTTTTTCAAGTGACTTTTGGGAAACATTGTATACTGCGACAACCAATCCTCAGATAGATCAGACCAGTCCGGAATTTCGAATTCAAGGTCCGCAATCTGCGTCGAAGACCACACCACACACTGGGGTGGAATATTGAATGAACGTGCCATCTATGACTAAATTGAAAAATTCAGAACTGGCCAATACAATTCGCAAGAGAAATTTGGTTCTGCTCAGGTCATACCGACATCATTTACTCGCTCATAAAATGCGGCTAATCCAAAATTGTCTCAGGTATTGATTCCAAAAGATTGCGGACAGAGAATGGGCAATGGATGGAGTGGCCCATGGTCTCCAAGATTCAGCCCCCACACGTTTCTTCTTCTGAGGCCACCTCAAGAGCCAGGTGTAGGAAATCAAAACGAGGGCTGCGTATCAGCAGGCTTCCATGGAAGAATTGCAGCAACAGAATCAGAGATAATCTGCACCCAGCAGCTGCACAGCGTGCATCATGAATTTGAGAAATGAGAAGCAAATATGTTTGTCCAGAAATGACAAGGGGACAATTTGAAAACATGCTTCCTCACAGGGAAAACAAAAAACGACCATTTTAAGGTCCACCACCAATTCAACATCATTCACTTTAACAGAATGTCAAATGATGTCTTTTCAGATTTTTCAGCACTGCCCACCTACCTAACTGTTTCAACACTTTGCTGCGGCGACGGCACAAAAAAACGAGTCATTGAATGTGAAATCCAGAAAGTCAACAAAAGCCATAAGCAAAGATACGAGTTTGTATAGTTTTTAAAGGCACTTCCATGTACTAGGTCTATGTGTTTTTGCCACTGAACTTTTGCCCCTGATTTTTTTTTTCAGTTTAATTTAATCTAATTGAACAAAACCTTCCACAAAATGCTATGGGGAAGGGATCTGAAGTACAGATCAACAGTCATAGACAATTAAAAAAGAAAAGTCGATAGCAGTGTTATGAAACACAAAAAAGACGGTATGGAAAATTATGGCATTCAAAAGCTGAAAAACAAGTCAATGCGGCCTGTTGGCTTGGATAACACGAGCAATTTTGATACAGGGGTAATCTCGCAGAAGAGCATTCCATTCCCTTAAAGTTCTGGGGAAGAATGAATTAAAATGAGGACTGAAAACAATTAACGGGGGCTGAAAATGCATTCCGATGTCTGTTCTGCGTTGCGGAGATCTGAGCACAAACTCATGAGGAACATCAATTTTAATCTTAACGGTCAGAATTTTGCCAAAAAGTTTAATCGTTTTTCATCGTTCTCTTTTCTTTTACTCTCATGATAATGGAAGATGAAACAGATGAAGTGTCAGATTTGGACTTTGGCTGTAAAAGGTGATAGCTTGGCTGTTAAACTTCGGGAACTTTGGCGGTGAAAGGAAGTAGGTCCTCAAACTGATCCACCCCAGAAGATCGTTCAGTGGGAGGGGGAGGCCACGCAAAATAAGCCTGGATACTCTACACCAGCACATGGTGATTTGCATCAATTTGTTGAAAAGAAAATGTTAAGAATGATTCCAGAAGCAGTAATGGAGCCTTTCATCATCACAAGAATCTACATCGAGTTGAAGCAAGAAACCTTGCGAGCAATCATTTCCACTAAACATCAAAGTTGGAGATTTGTTTTGTACCTAGATGTCCAGCAGGTGGAATTAAAATCATGCCACCCAATTTTCCAAACCAAATGCAAATTTTAAAGAAATTTTATTTGAACGGCAAGAGCATTTTAGCACCATTCTGTTGAAAATCACTAAGAGGATACTTGGGTACCAAACAAGAACTGATCCAACATTCAACGTCGAGATTTCTGCAAAAAGTATTTATCAACCATGCCCTTTCTTTTTGCAAGAATCAAAATTATTGTGGCCAACAAAGTTGCACTATATTTTTCATGGTACCAGTAACTTTAGAAATTCTGTAGATTATGTTACCAGCCCATCATCCTGTGCTCTTTTTCAGGCCACATCGTTCTTCAATAATAGACTGTCATATTCCCATTGTCACACACATCAAGCTCCAACTCAATAGTCAGCTCAGTGTAAGGATTTCGGTTCAGGATTTTAAATTCTATGCACATCACTTATTGCTTTTCCCATTGTTGCATTGAAAGATGCACCCATCCGTTGCACTGATTTTATTGAGTTGACCATGAGTGTGAGTGGCGGTGGGCAATGTCTATGGGCGACACTCTCTGGACTCCAGTTAGCCTTTCCATGCAGAAAGCAACAATCTGAAAAATGGAACACGCTCAGATTTGAAACAACAAAAGCAATTTGTGAAATATGGTCACCTTCACACCTGTCAACAGCCATCATTTGAACCAGATCAGGTGGAAAATTCTTGACAATTTCAGGCTTGACAATGGTATGGCTGAAAGTATTGCTGACCTAAAAGATAAAAGAGAAAAACATGACCTGGGCAATTAAGAATCTCGTGAAATGCCTCTGATTTAGTCAACATTATCAGGCTTCTCACTTCTCAGCATAACTATTTTCCAAAATAAGATTCCGATTGATCACATTTACCAGCAAAATGTTCATGAATTTCCAGACCAAAATGCAAGAAAGCAGACTTCAGGCACCTCTCAACAGTGGGGTGAAACTTGTAGATGTACAGGGTGTCTGTAAAGTAAGTACGACATTTTGATAGCTTATTCCGGCTGACTCGACTTTCTAGGTGGGTCAGCCTTTTGTGACCAAATTGCTAGTACTTTGAGGTTTTGTTGTCAATCCTGTAGGATTTTCTGCTCTACTGGTATCTTTGTCTGCAACTCTTGTTTCGCAGGTTATGTAAAATGGTTGTCGGCCGAATTTCTCTCGGCGATCGTGCGAGGATTCTTGCAACATTTGAAGTGTTACGGTCGGTACTTCATCCAGAGATGGTGAAGATGTGAAAAGGGAGTGAATGCCCACCTTGATAATCATGCAATCCAGAACTGTCACCCGCAATCAATTATTGTTGACAACAGGCTCAGTGGAGGACACTGCGAGATAACATCATACATTGATCGCAAACGACGAAAAAAGCGGTGCACCATGCCAGCAGAGAAAATGGCCCCATCAGACACACAGTTTACAAGGTCCTGAAAAGGAGTTGCAATGGCAGGCATGGTGCAGATGTTTTTGGGCTCCTCTCAAACATTTTTCTGGCCATTTCAGCATTGGCCTCGTCGTTTGCGATCAATGTGCGAGATGATCTCGCAGTGTCCTCAACTGAGCCAGTTGTCAACAATTTAATGCGGGTGACAGTTTTGGATTGTTTGATTATCAAGGTGAGCACTCACTCCCTTTTCACCTTTTTACCGTCTCTGAATTTGAAGTACGAACCGCCACACTTCAAATGTTGCAAGAATCCTTGCAAGATAGACCGGAGAAATTCGACCGACAGCCATTTTGCATAACCTGCGAAACAAGAATTTTATTACAGACAAAGATACCAGTGGAGCAGAAAATCCTACAGGGTTGATAACAAAACCATAAACAAAGTACTGACAATTCGGTCTCAAAAAGCTGATCCACCTATAGAAAGCCGAGTCAGCCATAATAAGCATCAAAATGGTGTACTTATCTACTTTACAGACTCCCCGTATATGACATGGAACTAGGCACTTTTACCGGATACTTCAGTCACCGCATTTGAACAAATTTCTCATTTCGATTCCCCAAAGTCTTATGGAAAACATTTCACACCTCATACATGGAAAACATTTCCCATCATTTACAGCGTTTCCAGAAATTCCCAGGGATTCCATGACATTTCCATTTGGCTAAAAATCCTCAATTTTTTCTGGCGTTGGTTTCGAGGTCAGTGAGCACACTACTTTTTTTCCGTTTTGTGAGCCAACAACCAGTCGAACCCCTCCACCTCAATTTGTTTTGCAGGTACAATGTAATGGAATGGTCCATCGCCACTTAGCAATGAAACATCGATGCACATCACATGAGCCATTTTTGAATTTCCATGGATTGAAAAAGATTGAAGTGCTGAGCCAGAAATGAAAACTGTTCATTTTGTGCCAGTCTTTGAAGTTTCACCTGTCCTGTCCATCAGCAGACTGCAAACCAAGGATATTCTCTGTCGTCCAGTTGCATTTCACAATCCAATTCAAAACGGACAAAAGTCATTGCAGTTTCAAAAAAAAAAAATCAGGATGCTTTCAAAACCGGGGCTCACGACTGTAAATACTGCAAATAAGGTACCTACCACCGCATCTCGGAATCCACACCACCACATCGCAAAAAAATTAATGTTTTTCATTTTTCCCAATTTTTTTCGCTGCCATTTACCAGTACCAAAGAAATACATCACTCTTTACCAATGAACAGGTTGTTCGCATAATGCTTTGTAGGTTATGTCAGTTTTAGGGACAGGTAGGAATAGTTCATTTAATTTTTCTTCTTCTTGGGTAGGTTCCTGCCTAATCTAAGCTAACCAACCTACATAACCCATGCATACCAACCTAACCAAACCTAAACTAACCTAACTCAATAAACTATCAGAAGCCACAGACCTGGATGCGGCATACAATCAACAGTGACTGGCAGCCCCACCAACATTTCAGAAGAAAATGTTTCTTCAAAGCCTCTGGTGCCATCTGGAGAACTCAAATTTGCCAAAAGGCCTCACGAGTCGCCTAAACTGGGGGACTTCGGCCTTCCAGACCCTGCTCTGGACGAGCTTTCCCCCTCCCGCCAGTGCTCTTTACCCCACCCCTAACAGATCCTACCTTGCCCATCCCTGGTCAGTATTCAGTAACCAGTGCGACTGTCGCTAGCACTGACAGTCATAAAATCAGCAATCTTCAGCAAACAGGGCTAATTCATACTGTTGTCTTGAAAATTTAACAAAAACAGCCTCTGAGTTGCCCTTCTCACCTGGGGTTTCAGAATCTTGCACCACCTACTGAAACCCAACCGTGATACAACAGTAGGTACCTACCCAGATTGCAAACCTCTCTCTACAGGGTGATTCACAAAAACCATTAGGGAATTTCTTT
>JASGXE010008178.1:0-18341 GCA_030068105.1 Sinentomon sp. SZTP_YWyxl
AGGAATTTGCAAGGTGACTGATAACTTGGAGACCAGAATTGATGAACTTGAGAAGATGAATAGACGGCTGGCCAAATTGAAACGTCTCGATAGTTTCAAGTCAACATCAAGTGGAGGAACAGGTTTGTTCACAGTCGAAGAATTGATGAAATGTGGTGCTGAATGCTGATTGATTTGAAGCAAGATAAGTGTCTCCTGTATAAAGCTCTTCGCCGCCATGACACAATAGCAGACTGCTAACTTCCAATGTGGCAACTTTCAGAGAAGATGCCGATTTCACTCTATGACACCAATTTCACTCTGCCAGTCTTGTGCAACTCTGCGCTTCCTGATGGGCTGCTGTCAAAAATCTATTCACTGCTGCCTTTTCGGGCCCCATGCTGAGCCAGGCCTGCTTTTGGAAATGCAGGTGTATGGATTCACACCAAACTGGCCTGAAACGATTGCGTCATTTTTCATTGCTGTCTTGCCACAAGACAAGTACAGGCCCTATATATTTTCAAATTATATATTTTTGCCAAAGACAGAAAAATACAGTCACCTGGACTTCGATTACTATCTTTAGCTGCTCAGCCAGCGTGGTTAGAAGTCAACTTTCTTGACCAGTCGGCCATTGTGAACAGCTGAGTTGTGGTTTCTGAAAACTACTTCTAAACAAGCGATTAATGATTTGATTTCAATACATATTGTACCAGGCACTGTGGTTATAATTGTTCAGTAATTAAAAATATGCATAATGAAGCCATTCATAGACTCGGGATATTGACAAGTGGTTTTCTAGAATTTTCAGGCGGGTGACTATCTTGCTGTTAGGCATGGTGCACGGCCTGGAGATAAGAACAGTGAGCGAAGAAAAGTCTGGCCGGCTAGAAAAACATATTTGTGCATGCTTCCAGTTTCACCCTCCCGTGAACTTCATTTTGACGAAGAACTCGTGTCTGGGGTCATATTCTGACTTGAACTTTGCTTCACCCTGAAAGCATCCTGCAGGCAAGCATGTCACCAGTCTGTGTTTGCTAGGCATTCGAAGGCAGGTAAGGAGTTGCGGCAGAAGTTCGTGGCCTGAGGCGAAAACATGCGAGCTCCTGCAAACCAAAAAACCGCAGAGTTTCTGAATCTGATATCCGAGTCTAACATCCTTTCTTATCGGAAACTTCAAGCGACGACTTGTCTGGACCTTCTTCACCCACACAATTCTTGACGAGTACTCTATTTCAAAACTCAGCTGAGAATTTCAAAGTTCAGCTGAATTGCATTTCGCACATTTAAAGACCCCATGCATTGCAGCTGAACTTAATCCGTGGCTGATATTTTTATCGCTTGTATCCCAACGGAAAATAGCAAAAATAAAAAACACATTCGGACGTGCGATAATCAGGCCTAAAGGCCAAAAACGAATAAGTCGTCAAGGATCTGCCAACAAGTTTTTCAATCGGCCAAATTTATTCGACTCATTATCTTGGTTCTTGAGGTGTATCCACTGATAGGAATGAAAGACCTCCTGCTAGTGTGTCTTGAGTGCTTGCTCTCACAAGATTACTTTTAACCCCACTTGATTAGTTGCATGTGGGTTTCAGGGAGTGTGGGGTGTTATTTCCCTCTGCAATAGAAACTTTTACGGCGATAAGGACATGCGATTCTTCTCATTTAAAATATTATTTTTTATTGTTTTTGACTATGGAGCTGGCGGAAGGCATGATGAGTTGAGAGTGGTGTAATCACTTCCGTTACAGTTGTCAAAGAAACAATTAAAAACTAACTCGAATCGATTTCACCGGTCACCATGCCGGCGTCTCTAGCGGAGTCCTGGCACAGACTGATTGTGAGATCCCTGTGAGTGCACTACTTCCCCGTGGAATGCGTCGTCTGCTAGACGTCTGTTGGCGGTTTCTCTTGCATGAATTAAATCTTTCAATTCTGGTATGTGAGCTGCATTGAAATCACTGTCGTCTGTCATGGCTGCCAATGAATCCACAGGAAATGGCGGAAACACGAGAGTGGAGTTGTGATCGAAGAGGGATACCCAGGTTTCCGGGAGGTTCGTCGACTCCTTCTTGTTGATGCAATTGGGGTCTTTAAGGATCTCAATGGATTCTCTGGTTAAGCGGGTGGGCAGTGACCGTGGTTGTGCTATTACAACAGCTTCATCCCAAAGAACTGTGTGTTTCGTGTCGTGCACATGTCTGGCTAACGCCGACATGCCTGGTTTTGGTTTGTTGCGACAATCTCCCTTGTGTTGCTGAAGTCTCGTTTTCAGATTCTTAGATGTCTGCCCAATGAAAGTTGACTTGCAGGTGCAGGTGACCCTGTAAATGCCTGATTTACGAGAAGGTGCTGTTGGATCCTTGTGCTGAGACAGGATGTTATTCACTTTGGTTGGTGGGATGAAGATAGTTGTAAAATTGTGCTGCTTGAAGATCCTCTGAAGGGCGTGGCACGTAGGGGGTACATATGGAAGGTATACTCTTTTCGAGCTGGAGATCCGTGGCTTTGGTTTCTTGGTGGCAAATTTAATGGCGAAGCGGCGAATGATGTCTCTGCTGAACCCATTTGATTCTGCATGATCAGCTAGAATCCTTAGCTCCTGTTGAAGGCTTTCTTTGGAACTCAACGCCAGCGCTCTGTGGGTAAGGGTGTTCCATGTGGCATGACGTTGTGCTTGGGGGTGGCATGATCTGTTGTTCAGGTAACAATCAGTATTGGTGTCTTTCCTGTATATCTCGGTGGTCAGGCGCGAGTGGTCGCTTTTTCGGATGAGTATGTCCAGAAAAGGTAGGCAGCTGTCTTCTTCTTTCACGAAAGTGAACTTAATGTTTGGGTCGAGGTTGTTGAATGAGGCCAGAAACTCTGCAAAGGATTCTTGACCGTGAGGCCAGATGAGGAAAGAGTCATCCACGTATTGCAAGTACAGGCTTGGTTTCTCCGAAGCTAATTGAAGACCTCTGATCAGCAAGTCTTCTACAGCAAAGATGTTACTGCAAAAGTTTATTGGTACCTGTGCAGGGCCTGCAGTGTTCATCCAACACATGAACCATAGATGAAGAATATATGGTTAATGCACTGCTGGCGCCCTCTGTAGAATGAGTTTGCGGAATTTAAAAACTTCCGCTGGGTGGCAGGTCGATCGCATGATACACAACTTCGCCGCCTTTCAAATGAGATCAGCTGAGTGTGATTTGAAACTCGTTCATGGTTTGTTTTTGTTTCGGCCTGTTTCATGCGCTGCTTTTCAATTTTTCTGGTTGTTTTCTTGTGCCAGGATATTCACAATGTGCCTGTTCAGAGACAGTTTTTCCCGAAATGAGAAAATGGCAAAAGGAATGAGCTCGGTCTTGAAAGAATTGCAAACTTTGGAATGAAGACGGAGTTTTCTGAAGTGGCAAGCAAACTGCCCCAGAAATCAGTCCTTTTCCTTCACAGACCCGTCCTTTCCATGAGGGACATATTGTCCATTGTTTTTGGAGGTTGCTTCATTGACCACAGGCTGTTGCTGTAGCATTCCATAGGCGCAAACCTTCACCACAAGCTATAGGTACGGCGTCATGGATTGGCGAAACGAATGCGTTGCACAGGATTGAGCTCCCATTGGCAGCTAGGGTTTGCGGGATGGAGGGAAACCTCAGAGCTGAAAACATAAAAAATTTGGTGTCTATTTTGGTGCTGATGTTGCGGGTTCCTCCAAAGAGGACACCATTTCTTCGCCAGAGAGCGAACACAGGGCCTGAAAAACGGGCCTGCGACTGATGGACTGCAACAGGGCGGATTTTTTTTAATCGAAAGGGGCCGTTGTCACACATGCCACCAAATGATCGTATCACTTTCGTTCACAGTCCAGTTCATGGGCGTTTATCCTTCTGAGGAGTTTCGTCCATTGGGCCAACTAGACAAGGGACCCGTGCTGAAAGTGGGTCCGTTTTCCGGCTCGAGGAAAAAAAACATTCGGCCGCACGTTTAAAAATTCTAGTTCCAACCTGGCATGTGCGATTGGCTCTCCCAGGTGTGACATTTCGTTTCTGGAATACAACCCAAAACGAACCCTAAATTTTCCCAATTTCTACAACTTTGAGGGGCTCTGCACTCAGACCCACACCAAGGGCTCTGTAACCCAGTCTGGGCTGCGCCCAGATTCTCCACTGAGGCCATGCTCCCTGCAGAAACCTGAAATGATGTCCCTGTGATGGAGCCAAACCGGTGCCCCACCACGGCCTGGAAAATTTCCAGCCTGCATGCATGCAGTGTTGGCAAAAAGACACCCATTGTTGTTGCCCTTTGGTGTTGTTAGCCAAAAACAAAAAAAAAAAAAAAAAAAAAAAAATTGACCCCGATCTGGTATTGAACCCAGAACTTCTTGCATCTTAATCCAGTGCGATGCCGATTGCGCCATGGAGTCCCGCACTTCAAGCATTCTGTTTTTTGCGTTTACATTTGACGATGATGTGGATTGCCTTGCAGAAACGAGACATGCAGGGATGCCCACGTCAATACGCTTGTTCTCAGACCTTTGTGCACAGAATTTCCGGAGCAAACGAATTGCAACTTTGTTTGATTGGTTTTGGAATGAAGAAAAAAATTGAAAACTGAACCTCCGAACACACACGTTTCTGTCCCCATCGGTTCCAGTTGTTTGCACTGGAAAGCAAGAAATCCGGCACAATGATACGGGTTGTCCATGACGTTGGACAACCCGTATCATTGTGCCATGGACCCCAAGGGGGGTCTACACCTTGCATGAAGTTTCGTACACCCTCCAACAAAACCTCTGGGACACCAATTTCGCCCCCAAAATGAACCCTGAAATTTCGTCAGCCTCTGGGGTCTCCGACCCCCAGATCCCCGGCATTAACTCCGCCCCTTGGAACCCCGCTGGGGCGCTAACCCCAGACCCCAATTACTGGGGGGCCCCGACCTCTATCGGTACTCACATCTGCAGGGATGCGCCCAGATCCTTCGCTCAGAGAAGACCACCTCGAAAACGTCACCCCCAAGTTCGAGATTCTGGCAAAAGTTGGTCGGTACTGACTTCCACCTGAGAGTGGAAGGCAAACCTTGGCGAAATTATCAATTCTGAAGGCAGGACGATGTTCAGCGTCCATTTTTCCATGAGATCGCAAAGTTTTATTCCATTTGCTGCAGAGATATCGCCATTTTCCAGCGAAGATATTTGAAACTCCATTTGATTCTGTTGTCGGAATCTTCCGACTTTGTGTATCATGCGATCGCCGCGCCTCTGGCGGAATTTGTGAGTTTTCGGGTCCCAGTGCATTAACCATATATTCTTAATCTATGACATGAACTTTCCGAGTAATGCTGGCAATATAGTAAAGAAAGACTTGTAAAGAAAGACAATTTGGCACAGCTGAAGGCCAGGAGCTACACCAGGGGGCAGCGACTCTGAGAGAAGATCTTGGGGACAGAGTATTCCAGAGGTGGGGCATGGGGAAGAGCCAGTACAGGGTTCCAAGCCGAGACCCGTGACAGAGGGTCTGAAGGGTACAGTCCTCAAGAGGTTAAAGAACATCTGACTTCGGTGTGTATTTTCGGTCCGGTTTTGGAAAATTTCAATTTTGTGCACCAGAGTGGCCAGAGCTAGATTGGTAAATGAAGCAATTTTTTCTGTCTTTGGGACTATTGTTGTCAGCAAAACTGAACTACCAGTTTTCCACCGTCACTTTTTAGTTTCTCGGTTTTTGGTATTATTTCTTTTTTTCTTCTTCACTTTTTTGCATCTCAATTTTAATGCAGATCAATTTTCAGATGCCTTTGTGAAAAGGTAATGCAAACTCAGAGCAGGGTGCAGACGATTGGCATTTGTACAGAATTATTGAAAACGGTCAGTTACTGCACATTTAAAAAATGAGTGGTAATGAAGGATAGGTACCTGGTAAGATCGATACTTTAATCCCATCCACCTACCTGTGCAGTGCACTCTGATTGCAATATGGCCGCAGGGCCAAGACAGGTTTTATTTTTAAAATAGCAGAAATCAATTCACATGAGAGGAGACAACTGGAAATTATTGTAGTGCTTGCAGGTGGAATCGTTCAATCATTCTGTGTCACTGTACCTGCATTTATTTATCCAGAAAACGTTTGAATAAACCCTGAATTATTGTTCGAACACCTTTTCAGTCACCAGTAAAACATCGTTTTCCGTCAAATCCAATTCAGCTTCAGTAGCAAGCAGGACCAAATCAAAGTGCCATGGGAATCGGAAAAATGGCAAGCGATCAAGTTCCGATGAAGATGATGATGAGGAATCTGTGTTCTGTTCGACCAAAGTCATGCAGATCATGGTTGTTTTGCTGGTCATCGTGATGACACTTTGGTTGGCAATTTTTTTTATTCAATTTAATTCAAACTGGATTTTTTGCGATTGTTGAAATTTGATGACATGACAAACAGGGTGTCATTCTAAAAATTTCGGAAACTTTTTTCCTAGAAAATTTTATCATCCCAGCTATTTTGAAGTCAACTTTCTCACAGCATTTTTGTTGAATTATTCTCCAGGCTTCATGTTATTTTTTTTTATCATGGATGGAATTTGTGGGTGGCCACCGTCGAAGCCATAGTGTTTCTGGCATAATCTCAAATGGAGTCCTTGGCCGATGGTGCAAAATGGACTGTCTGTTCTTTTCCTGATTCTGAAGCAGGGGTTGGGCTGACTTGCATTCTGTTGGAGGCCACATATTGTTGCCCTCGGCAGCATCACAAATCCAAACTTCTGCAGGACTTTGGCAAAGAAACTGGCAAATTTATCTTTTTTGTACGGGAATTCACTTCAGGTATGTGTCCACAGATCCCATATCAACCCGGCTACATATCAGTCCAGACGGAAAGCTTTGGTTGAATCGTAGAATGTCCATTTTCTTTTCGAATTATTCATGTGCAATTGTTTGTTGAATGCTGAACATGATTGATGCTGACACATTCTTGTTGTCATGTCATTTTGACAGATGAAAACTCCAAAAAATACCTACAACTGCATCATGAATCTTTAAGTTATTAAGGCACGAAATGTGAGCCAGCAACCCCTTTCAACTCCCAAAAATGATTTCTTTCGGACAGGATGAAATATTGAAATGTGCAACATCACCTTGCAGCACAGCATAAGCATGGTTTTGTAAATTGGAATATTTTGGATCTTGCGAAGATGATTCCTTGGAAAATAGTAGGCAGGTTTTAACAACCACCAAAGGTCCCCAAAAGAATTCATGTTGGTTCTGTGCGTCTAGCTAGAGCTGATCAACCACGCAAGTGGCATACCAGAGCACATCTCATTACAAACAGTTTTATTTCAACTGAAAATTTTAAATGTTGTTGATCAGATATCTGACCAATAACTTCAATGAAACCTAAGCTGGTATACTTGGTTCAAAATTTCGACCACCTCCGTTCAGTACTTTTTTCTTTTTCAAGATGGGCTGACAATTTCCAAGAACCCACCGCTTTTTATCCAGATTGGTGACGCAATCTTTGAGAGTGCATTCAGGCAAAACAGTGATCAAGTTTGATTCTTACAAGCGAAATGGGTCAGTCAACATCGGGATATCCTTTTTCAAGTTTTGCATTTATTTTTTGGTTCCGGGCTGCAGACTTGTGGTTGACCGGTGCACCAATTGATTTACGAGATTTTAGGAACAACTTTTTCTTATCACCGTTTCTTCTTTAGCATTGTCACGATGGCAGCATTGTACGTTTTGGAATGGCAGAGGAAGAACAACCACAATTCCTCAACATTCAGAATACATCAAGAAGAACCAGAAGGGTATGTGTGTTGATATTTTTTTCAGAAGCCAACTTTTCAATCGTCCAGGAATGCAGCCTTTTTGCTGCTCTGCACAGAAAGATGAGCGTTTTTCAAATTTTAGACATTGGAAAATTTTCTTCATCTGTCTTTGAACATCGTAACCTATTCCAATCAGAATGCAACAAGAGCTGATGCAAATCATGAGTTCCTTCTGCCATCAGCTTGGACGACAAGGTATGATAAGATAAAAACCAGTGCTTCAACTGTAAAAATAAATCGCCCGGCTACAGAAATTTTGAAAAGGGCAGGAAAGTTTTGAAAAGGGCCTTTGGGTCCGTTCTGTTTTCAAAAAAACAAGCACAGGATGAGGATTCCTGAACATGACACATACGATTCAAGCTAAGCCACCTTGTTTAAAAAAATATTAAAAAATTCCAAGAAGGGTCTTTTTTGCAAGGGCTTCCACCTCCCAGGCAAAAGAAGGGCAGGCAGCTCCGGCTCTGAGTACCAGAGCCCTGATTTAAACAACCCCTTGTTGAAGGGACCAACCTCATGTAATAAATGGAAATTTCCCAAGCTTGTTGGATCTCAGACAGTGCATTCTCTTTCTATAAACTTATGCGTGAAGTTTTTAGCGCACTTTGATATTTCCAAACGTTGGCTCATCAAACCACAGTAGGCCAACTTGAATGAAATGGTCAAAAGTTCAAGCGAAAATCTTTTATTTTATTATCTTTAATTTCATTTATCAATCTTTAATTTTTCTTGATATCTTTTACTCATATTTTATTTCATATCCACTATCCACAAAGGATTTCTTTTAATTCAAATCTGAGATCGAACAGACAAATGTGAAAATCACTCTTGAAGTGTATTTTCCCTTACAAGGTGGGAATGGGTGGATGATATTTTAATTCACCAGTTTTTGGGGACAAAAACTGCTTCTGCAGAATATGGGATTGAGGGGTCGACAAAAAAAAGATCAAAATATCTTTTGTCTGCCGACAGGTGAAATGGAACGAGATGGGCTGGCAGAGATTATCCTACTGGAAATCATCAAAACTTTGTGGAGTGGCTGATTTTGAATTTTACCACAAAGGTTTTGAGACAGTTATCGTGAAATTTGGATCAGGGAAGGTGGCCACGAGAATTCACAGAAAAATTCCATGTTTTCCAAGGCCCAAATTGGACATTTTTCCAGGTGTTATCCACTTTTAAATGCAAAGTGGTCACTGTAACTGAACTGGTCCAAACAAGAAGCCTGTCACAGGAGCATTTGGGTCGAGGGCAGAGCCCCAGTGGCATTTCAAAGGGTAAAGACCCAGATGAGACACTCGGAGGCAAAGTTCCTCAGAAGTCAGACATCTTGAAATTGCAGCAGTCCAAAAATGGCTCGCCAGGCACTCTACAATGGCAAAGGCAAGAAGGGCCTGATATTCAGAATTCACCAACAAATCATTTGCAACAAAAATTCCACATCTCTCGTCATAATATCTTTTGAAATTCATTGTCCCTTACTTAATTCTTTAAAATTCACTGGTGCTTCTATTCCAATGAGTTTGATTTGTTGGCAAGACTTGCTTTGCATGCCTACTGCTTGTGGAATATCTTTAAAATTCACTGGGGTATCCAGTTCAAAAGCCTGCCCTCATTTTGCCTGGATTTCCATGTCTGCGGCCAGCACATGAGGATTAGTCAGCAGTGCATACTCGGTGAGGGGTTGTTTGGGCATTCAAGGCAACTCGATCCAATTTGACATCAGCACATCATGCCTGGCTGAAACAATGCACTAAACAAATCCACACTGGACAATCTTGCAGGACTAATTTATTCTGTGGAAGGTAAAAACAAATCTTGTTTTCTATTCCAGGGTGACATCAGCTACAATGGCAACCAAACCAAGCAGCGCACAGTCTGGCATCAATTCTCCTTTCCAAAGCCTTTCCTTCGAATCCAAATCCATCTAAGTTCCCCGTAATATCAAAACATGTGACGTACAGGATTCCTCGGAAGTCGTCCTTGGTTACAACTCCAACCTACAATCATGCTGGGTTAGCTCACACAACACCTGATCAGCAGGGGACAGCCAGTTCCAGCAGTGAGCCCACTTCGGTGAAAGCGTCCGAACAGATGTCCCCTGAAGTAGCCGGTGAACGTTCTTCTGATGCCCCCGTAACTGGCACGGAACCGAAGAAAAAGAGTGGAGGAGCACCTGAAGAGACTTCCATCAGAGACAGCCTGGTACCACTGGGAACTCCATCAAGTTGCCTATTCATGGGCATGCAGCAGGACATCTCACATTTGCATGCTACATTTCTCAATGATGATCCAACTCAAATCTGCAGGGTGAGTTTTTGCTGCGTGTGAATTTGAATTTAACAGTTGGCATCAAGGAATGAGTGGAAACCAGGGACATCATGTGCAGTGAATCTGATAAAAGCCCATATCAGAGTTAAAGCCAAGCTTTTTCATTTTGGCTTGACCGCTTCATCCATGGTTGTTATTCAGTTGAATTTTCCCCTCCCAGGATAAAACTGTTCGAAATCATTTAAGGGCCACAGTGATTCGATCGCAGATTCTTATTTTCCCTTGCATCTGTTTTTTTTTACATTTCCATGTTTGCCAGTGGCAAAGAAGTTATTAGTCCATCAAATAAACGGAGAGTGCAGACATGCTCTTTGTTTATGGAAATGGTTCAAGTTTCAGTCATTGCATGACAAGATAAAACAAAGGGGGCAAGACCTGCATGAAAACGCCAGTGAAAGAAGCACAAGAGAAGTGCACACCTGCATCAAATATATATGCCCATTTGGTCTGGGCAGTCTTTTTTGAAATTATCAGAATAATTTAGAGATAATTGGACATGCAGGGCATCTCAATGAATAAAACTCACCGATCAAAAAACTTTGGAAGCCCATTTTATCGTATGCCATTTTTACTGAGCCCTGTCCTTAACAATTCACTGTTTTCAAACAACTGAGGCCCTTTCAGATGTCTGAAAATTTATTGAAGCTTAGAAAGCTTAATTTAATTGGGTCTAAATTAGAGCTCAGAAAATTGCAGTTTTGCAGGGCTGAGATAAGAGGTCGTTTTTATGGCTGGACCAAATGTATGAGAAAATTCCAGTGGTCGAGCCAAGTCATTTTTTATGAAAAGTGTTCTTGAAGGGCAAAAATTATTTGTCCCATAAAATAGTGAATTTACAAAAAAAAAAAAGGTTGGGACATATGTTAGTCTGGTGGGTGGGCCAAGCTTTTTGTGTTGCATACTATGTTCTAGATCTCATTTTAATTTTCTTCCAGAGTTACTGCTGTGCCACCTATCAGTCGAACACAAATTTCATAAACAATAACAACCAGCCAGAATCCACCGCCGGCTCTAGCATGGCTGGAACAGGATCTGCTGCAATACCGACCAGGAATAAGAAGGCGGACGAGAGTAATGGTAATGCTAATGCCAACAGTCGTGGCCGACCGAGGGACTTTGCGGTGATCAGGATACAGAGCAATAATTACAATAAACCAACGGTCAGGGAACAAGTTGCTCTTGAACAACTTGGTAAGTCATTCTCACTGAAATTTGCAGAATTCAGGGGAGGTTGTACCTGAAAATGGTCAAAATGACAAAAGATTTGTCACGAAAATTTGAACTTTGCTCTTTCTTTCAGTTTTTACAGGAACAAAAAACCATGAAGAATGAATGGTTCCTATGCTGTGGTCGATTGGAATTTCGAAGTGGATGTCCAAATTTCGCCAGTTTTTTTTCTTCTTTCTTTCTTTCTTTTTTTTTTTTTTGAAAATTCAGCGTGCTTCATTCAGCCTTCTTTGTGCAGTCCGGAAGAAGTAATCTTGGTTCAATTGCTATGAAGGTTCATAATCAATGGCCACTCAAAGCTATCAAGAAAGGGATCAAAACAAAAGAAGTTATTTGAAATAATTTGGAACTGCAACAAATTTTTGATGCGATTTTCCGAAAACCACATTTTCAATCATTGTAGAATGGATGGTGTAATTTTTGTTCGAAAATTTTATCTGAAAATTGCTACATAGGAGCTTCAGACATCAGGGAGCACTTTGAACCACTCAAAATGGCCCAAAACTGCACGGATAGCCACCTTTTTGCAATGTGAAACACATTTCTTGTATTTTTTTTTCTATCGCACCACTTCCAGATTCTGAATCATTCATTTTGAGCAAGAACAAATGGTCCAGGAGCAAAAATAAGTGGTTCAGTGTCCCCAGGCCCAGTTGGTGCTGCTTGCATGAGGCAGACGCATAATTCCATTTCTTTAACATCCTGTAGCTCATCTCCCTTTAATGTTAGGTTGCCGAAATATTCAGCAAACACTTCGCAAAGCACCCGAAAGCCACCCCAATGATTGAATAACTCCCATTAATGGATTTTGGTTATCCGAATTAATGGGACTTTTTGTGCACCAATACATTTTGTGTACGAATAAAGAACTGATTTAAATGGTGGGTAAAGCGCATTCAAGGAACCTGTTTGAGAGGTCTTCAAACCCAATACCCTCAAAATGTTATATGTATCAGCTAGCCGCTGCATTCACAGATGCCAAACAGAGCCTGTTGGCTGTTCGCCAGTCTATTTGCTTGGTCAAATTCATTGGGATGTCGATCGTTCAAGCATTGCTCATATCGGCAGAAATTCTAATGGCTCAATTTCAGTATCGGTATTCAACGAAAGTGGAAAATAGCACTTATGTCTGCTTGTATTTGGATTTGGATCTTGGGGAACGTGAGCCTCCACACAGACCCATAGGTGATGAAAGTTGGAGGAAAACTGGGCCAAAACACTTTGTAGATGTGACCTCATGAGCATTTCGGGCTCATGGGGTCACAATACCATTTTTTTCAAAATGTGGGCAAAATTTGTAGAGCAGGAGAGTGGCTTTGTCCAAAGGCCAAAAGTGTGCCTAAACAAATCGTGAAACTGCAAAACTCGCAGATCTTGTCCGAGCTTTAGTCGCTGGTGTTTTTCAAATAGTTTGCAAAAATACTCTTTTCCTTTGCTCTGCTCCTTTGCTCTGACTACTCAAGAGATCTCTAATGACATTTTTCAGCAGGGTGTAGTGATTTCGATGTGCTGCGTTTGTGCAGCATTTGGTTTTGTTTCATCATTTGCTGGTCTGGCATGAGACAGTGGTCAGGTCAGGACCCGCTGACATTGCTTATTTATTATATTTCATATCAAATCATCTGAGAGTTGTGCAAAACTTTGACAAAATCTTAGCAGCAGTTCATAAGGAATTGCTTGGATCAGCAAGAGAAATATTTCGGAACATACACCGAAGTGTCCACAATAGGATGCAATATGCCAGTAGCATGAAAGATATGACAGTTCACCAGACATTAAGAGAAAAAAGCCAGGGAATTGGCATCTTACCCTGGAAATTTTGTGGGATATTCTGTGGCAGTTGGCAGCCCAGCAATGTAAACTTGCAGTCAGGGAGCTTCTGTTGTGTCACTCTTCGTTCTGCAATGAAGACAATGAGGCAGGCGGGTAATTTTCACCACACATATTCTGCTTTAACTGTGGTTCCAGAATATGCCCATGTCACTCCGGAGCCCGTCACCGTATCAGCCGAGGAACTCTCTTTGCAGACGAATTTCGTCATCAACCACAATCAAAACCGTTTCAAAAAGCCACAAGGGGTGCCAGAACAGATCGCAACTGCAGACAACACCAATTTGGAGAAGCCTTCTTTGTTATCTGGGCAAGGCAGTGGCAACAGTGCAAGCCGCAAGCAGGAAGGCATGCAGGTCAACGGTGAAGGGGTACCAGTAAGTGATGCTGATGAGGCCAATTGAAAATACAAAATATGGCATGGGACAGCATTTTAGAAAGTAGCAGAGAGTAACCAAAGATGGATTTTCAAAAGCGAAATCCAGCAATCTGCACTGCAAAGATTCATGGAAGACATTTCAAACGTTGGACACACAGTAGTTTGGCCAACAACCTCACCACCATGGAACACAAATCCATTATTGCTGTGTGAAGGTAAACCACCCATGCTGCCATAAAAAAGCCGTCATGAAGAATGACTGCGAAGTATTAGCAACATTAATTGTATTTCTGATGCATTTTCTGAATGGTCCCACCTTTATACATCCTCATAATATAATTGGCTTGCCGAAACTAGCTTTTTTGTTATAGGCACTTCGGCTCACAAATGGGTGGGCTTTGGTGATGTTGTCTGATACAACTTTCCCATAGATTTGGGAACATCTCTCTGCTCTATCAGAAGCAGTGTCCCGCAATGGAGTGATCCACATGCAAGGATGCACTAAATGTCACGGGATGTTTAGAGAAAACAAGAGGTGAGGAGGAAAGATTTCGTCCACGTAGCCATTTTTGGATGAACATGGAATATATTCGTACATATTGGCACGGTCACAAACCTCAGATCGATCTCTGTCATGTTGCATCCCTTGTTTGTTTTTACTGCAAATACTCGCATGTCGCCTCATTTTTTGTGGTAGCTGCAACACATAAAAATCCAAATGAACGCAACTCTAAGTGCACGAATCAGTGGCGGTCCGTCCATAGTATGCAAGTCATGCAGTGCATGACTAGAAAATTTTCGGGAAGAAAGGGGAAACATCAAATTGTGCCGAATTTCGACTTCCAGTTCAAATTTTTAGCTGCAGTTATTCGTATCCTTTCCCCGCAAAAAAATTAATGCGGGCAAACTCTGCATGCGGCTGCATATTTTGGTTATCCCTGCCGTGACGGCATTGCTCAGGTGTATGCGGAATCAAGAGCGCATGGATCGCTTCTGTTTTGACAACAGTCCCCTTCCATGGGTGTGCAACGACATGCTGTTCTGAAGCATGGCTGAAACTGCTTGAAAAAGGAACGAGAATATGCGGAGAGGAATCCGCATAGATCACATCCTGGGCAATGGGCAGGCAATTCAGCGGCAGTGCTAGCGTCGAGCAGAGAACTCATCGAGGGGACCACAACAGAGCATGTTGAGCTTTGAGGTGGGGGGGGCGGTTGGGTATCTACAACTGCGGGGGGGGTGTGATGATATTCTGCCCGTTCTGCCCTATTCAGCTCATTCACCAGATTTGGAACCAAATGAAGGAGAAAACGAAAATGATCGCCTGCTGCCATCCCATGCATGCCTCATCCAGGTACCTCCCTCCAGCGCCTCGAATGCTGAATGAACATGCACGCAGACACCGATGATTGAGGGCGGTGGATTGCGGAGACAAGAGACAAATCAATTTTCGCGCCCTCATCTTGGAACTTCATTTGATTGCCATTTGCTTTGTCTTTTGTGTTCCGTGCCTTGAAGCGGAGATATCGCGATTCGCGAGTGCACTGAAAAAGCAAAAAGGTTCTTTTCGGAGAAGTTCATTTAAGTTGTCAGTTGAGTTTGATTGGTCTCCAGTGTTCACCATGGAAACGGAAACCCAAGCTGTTCACAGTCGTCAGCGCTGTGACAACTCAAGTTCCGCCGAACAAAAATGCTCGCTCATGCAATGCCTGAAAAGGGTGAAATTTAGCAGCAATTCTTTTGATGAAAAGAAGCGACTGGTTTCTTGTGGGCGTGCAATCCCGGAGTTGCAGGGCCTTGCGAAAGTGAGGAAAACAAAAACTGGAGGGTACACACGCCATTTTTATAACTTGCTCCTTCCTGGCATACTCGTATATGCTGTTGGCTCGCGTGGAAAATTTGACTCCAGATCACCAATTCTTGCACTGAAAATGAACACCAA
Source organism: Sinentomon sp. SZTP_YWyxl (assembly GCA_030068105.1). Classification (NCBI taxonomy): domain Eukaryota; kingdom Metazoa; phylum Arthropoda; class Protura; order Sinentomata; family Sinentomidae; genus Sinentomon; species Sinentomon sp. SZTP_YWyxl. The sequence goes on from JASGXE010008178.1 coordinate 15,492, forward strand.
ATTTCAAAGTTTCTTCAGCTTCTAGCTTCTGGGGGGCTCTGCCCCCCAGACACCCTGCCATGGGCTCTGCCCCTTGGAACCCCGCTGGGGCTCCGCCCCAGACCCCAATTACTGGGGGGCTCCGCCCCCCAGACCCCCCGTCTGGGCCGCGCCCAGATGCCTCACGCAGGATTACATCCCTCCGCATGACCTCCTCTGCAAAACTCACCGCACGCCACTGGCGCGAATCATCATTTCATTGCCCGTGCCTTGGATTGGGGTGAACAATACATTTGCTCAAGGGTGAAAAATGGCTCTGATTGCACGAAAAAGATCTTTCTGTCCGCACCAGGTTCTGAGCGTTTGGATTTGTCAAAAGATGTTTTGGTTTGTCTATGCAGCTTGTCATTTTGACTTTAGGCTAGATGCTACATAGAGTAGAGTTGTTTATGATCGGGTCACATCAAATTGAATACAAAAATTTACAACATCAAAGAATCAATAAAAATGACAAACAAACTTTTAAAAAGAGATCATTGGCAAGATTTAGTGAGATGCTGCTGAAAGATGGGGACGCTGATGGGAAGATTAAAAGCGGACTCAGGCAACTTGTTCCACACAGTTGGGATCCTGGCCATGAGGGACTCGTATTTCCCCACATTGATTTTGAAATTGGAAATTTTTATCTTGTAGGCATGATTTTTGTGGGAATAATAATTCGGCTTTTCTACACAGTCCAAAAACTTGCCCCACCCTCCTATGTTCAAGTGTGTCGGCGATCTTGAGAAAGCTGCGTTCGCTGATATCATATTGGTAAAACTGAGACTTGTGGTTGCAGTGGAATATTTATGCAGCACCTATTGTTTTTCTTTTCATCAGGTAGCAGAGAGGGATGGGAAAATCATCAATGATAATCAGGAAAGAGCGCAGGATATGCTGCAACGGCGCAAAAGGAACAGGGATGATCAGGATTCTGAATCATCAGTGGCTGTTGGTAAAAGAACACAAACAGGAAATGGTAATGAATACTGAATTCCTCCTTGTTGCTCTAATGAGGAGTGCCTGAATTTAATGCATTACTTCGTAGGCAGACAGGAGAACACACACACTTCTGCAACTTGCAAAACACAAAACTCTTTTAAAACTTCACATTCTAGATATTAAGTACGTCAAGGATGCCACATTTGGTGAAATGCTTTTGCGCACTTGAAATTGCATTTGAACTCTGTGGCTTTTTCCTGTAGTGTGGATTTGCCAGCAGGCAGTGCCATCACTTAGCATAAATTCGGAAGTGTTAACCTCCTGCCATCGCCTGGCGACATTTTGGCAGACTCTGCCCATGAGATTCCTGCAGTTATTGTTTGGTGGCACTGACTGGCCACTTAAATCCTCCTGTCAATATCCAATTTCAAAATGCTTCATGCCAAAATGTCTCACTGGCACAAATATGAATGCTGTGCTCACAGTCTTGGATCCCCTCTGTCAATCGCACTCGGAAAATTCGATTCTGAATCAATACCTTTCTTTGTCCTGCAGACAAATGCCAACAGTGATGCAAAACAACAACCAATCTATTTGCATTCAGTTTTTCTCCATACTTTATCATATCACACAAATTTGTTTTGACTGCTGAAGCCAATCAGGCAACTGGATTCTTTCATGTGATATGTCGAACGTAAGAACATTTTGGCCTGCAGAAGGCACCCCAACACCGTTAACACAACAGAAAGCAGAGTTGGGAGAATGTGGCTGGCTTCACTCACACGAGACAGCTCGTCCTCTTCATCCAGTAGAAGAAGAAATGTTGAAACATGAAAAAGTGAAAAAATCAGTTTTTTCTTGCTTGTTCCCTTTTCGTGAAATTTCGTGGGTTCCACTTAGAATTCGATGTATGTTTTTAGTCAGCATCTGCTAACCGGATAGCAGCTTGAGGATTCCCATGTGCAGGGCAATACAAAATGCATTTGTATTCATCTTGACCATGAACGTTTGCCACCTGCCTTTTCATCTATCCGTCTTAAATGTCCTTTTTAGATGTGCCGAAATCCATCCGAGTTTGGGCATCCAGCTTCAACAAGACTTTGTCAGATTCCAGTGACTGCAGAGGGAATTACAATGACGGCAATCAAACTTGCTATGTATTGTTGAGTCGATATCTGATGGATGATACAATATTCCTTGAGATAAGGTGAGCCAATGCGATTCAATAGACAAATGAGTGTTGTCGTTTTTTTATAAAACTAAAATCGAAATTAGAAAGAAGCAGAGGGAAACAGGTTTACGTGAAACTCTTCGGAAAACAGCTCCCTTGGTTTTCCATTGATGATTGAAGCAATGGTTGTGCAAAAGATCTGGGAGGTAGGTCGTTTAGCAAGTCTCCTTCAATGTAGGGACTTTTCCGTGCTGGAGTACATGTCAGTAGCCAAGCTTTCTATTCATCAACGAACTGAAGAGTTCATTTTCAAGTCGCTTTGAAAGGATATTTTTTCTTGCTGAGAAGAGCTTCCCTTTTGAGTTCCTAGGATATATCTGTGGTATTCATAATTCGAGGGGTATATCCAGGGCCGCAGCAAAGCCAAAAATGAAGAGGCATGATGATAAAATTCCCAACTCACAACAATCGTTTTCAAACTCTTACCAGTAAAATGGGAAGCCATTTGTTACCTTTTGGGTATCTCATTTTTACATCATTATCCCACTTGTTTACATTCCACTGGAAAAAAGCAAAATCACAGTCCAGTAAGAATTCCATTCATTTTCTGCAACTTTACAGTTGGCTTGCAAGAATAGGAGACTGAATATGCAAAACAAAAAATCGACAGAGTAACATTCCACTGAACTTTGGGACAAAAATGAAATGGAAAAACAAGT
>JASGXE010008179.1:0-17345 GCA_030068105.1 Sinentomon sp. SZTP_YWyxl
CAGGCCTACCTAACCAAGACAAAAGATAGAAAGACAAGACAAGAGTGGTATGATGCCTTTTTCGGCAAAAACCCACAACCTAAAATTTACTCTCGAATAAAAGACAAAACACCATTGGAAAAAAAACATTTTCACTCACTCACAAAACCCAGCACAAACAAAATTACATACCTACCTACCTCGTTATGGAAATACCAAAACCATCTGGCCCACTCAAACTTGAACCACACAGCAAAACATCAAAATAAAAATGCAAACGAGACTGCTCCTTCACAAACATGTTCAAAGCTCCTCTTGCCTGGAATCCAAGAGAAGTTAAAGTTAGGCCTACCTACCTACCTAAAGACAAAAATGAATGAAAGAAAAAACAGAAAAACTTAGCTTTGAATTTTGGCTAAATCCTTCATCATTTGCTCAGCGTCAGATCAATCATCGGGCTAGGCATCGTCATTACACCTCCGTCATCCATTCATTCTCATCTCCCGAGCTCGCCAGACATCCCTCACCACAGTTGTTCATCCAACTGTTCACCTTCACCTTCACATTCATCAATAATCTAAAATAGGAAAATAGAAAGAGAAAAAGGATGAAGGAAGGAAGCAAAGCAACTTCAAAAGAGGCAACTTTTTTTTTTAAAAAAAAAAAGAAGAAAATAGAAAAGAAATAAAGATGACATAAAGAGATAGGTACTTGAAAGGAATAAAGATGCAACAAAGTGAATAGAATGAAATAAAGATGAGAACTTCCCCTTTTCCAGTGCACTGCAACGGGGGGATGGTTCGCCTTGTGTCAGTCACGCGGCGAGAGCGCTGTCCGGCAACTGCCGGTTAACAAGCGCAGGGAGTCACGGAAGCACCAGCGGCGTTCGCCAGCAGTACGCACACTCCCTCTTCCCAGCTGCGTGAAAAAGGGTTTTGCACTGACCACGCAGTGGGGGGCCGCCAACATGGGCCGCCGTCTCCGGGCAGGTTCCCGGCTTAGGTCTGGGCATGGGTCCCCGACCCGTTCCCAGACCACATCTTTATCAACCCCATTGCAATGCCCCAGATGCAAACACAGTGATGTCGTCTGCATATGCAACGGCAAATATGTCATGTGAAATTGAGAAAAAAAGATCATTTACAAAAATATTGAAGAGCAGCGGACCCAAAATGCTGCCCTGTGGAACCCCTTTGTTGGTAGGTTGTGGAACTGAAACATGGTCTACAATACGGACCGATTGAAACCTTCCAGGGACCTTATTCCGTTCGTAAACTTAAAGTTAAGTTCTCCTAGTCACTAAGTGCAGGGGTTATCTCAAGTGTAAGGGCACACTGTGATTTTGTTAAGTGATATTCAGTTGGTTCCACCTAATGTTAAAAGAATCATCTGTAAACTAAGTGCAGCATGTCCCGCAGACCTAGGGAATTTCCCTAGATCTAGGGGATTTGAGGGTGGAAAATGAACGCTGGGGGAAAAATTGGGGAATTCAAATTTTTGGGGGAAAAGCTGGGGAAAACAAAAATTCCTGGGGACATTGTGTTTGTTTCATCTTCTTCTGTTCGCCTTTTAGTGTTCGTAAATTCCCGGGAATTTACTTTGAGGGAATATTCCTTTTTCGGGAATTTTGGGAACATTCCCGGAAATTTTGGGAATATTCCCGGGGAAAATTCGAAATTTTTGGGAATTTTTCCTGGGAATTTTGGGAATATACCCATGCACCTATTTTATGATTTTCCTCTGGGAACTTCAATTTTTCAAACTGGAGTGCCTAGTTCGTGGTGTTGAAGTAGATTATCACACTTTGCCAGTTTCCATGAAAATTCAAGTAATTTCTCCATCATCCAACAGATGCAGGCTGCCGGGAAAATGCAAAATGCCCGAAAGCAGCAAAATATGTTGATAATTAATGTGTTGAGCTCAGCGGGGCTGTGAATTCTGTGGTAGGAAGGAATATCATTTTTCCAGGGCAATTCCGATGCAAAAGAGCGGAGTAGGTACTAGGTATTTTCAGAGAAAATTTGGGGCAATTTTTAAACCCTCCTGCCTGTTTGCGAATGGCATTTTTAAATTCCAATCTTCCTTTCTTTCAAAGTAACTGTCTCTTCGAAAAATCATACCTTACTTTACAGAGTTCGTTCAACAGTGACCAGTTTTGCTCCTTTGAAATCATCGTGTGGAGCTGCTCGCGACTCAAGAGACTTGTCGGTAAAAATTTATAAACATCTGCTTCTTTTTCTTGACGGGCATGATGGAGAATTCGCGACTGCAGCATCACGTCTGGTTTCGCAGCTTTTATTGACGAAATCTGGTCTTGAAATTGCCAGCCGACGGTTCGCATTGTGGGTGCCAGGAGGACTGGGTCCAACATTCACATTTGACAAATTTGCTTTGGCCAACAAAAAGAATTCGTTCTTATTTTTCATGTTCTCGTGGAATTAGTCATGCAAAGATGTGCAGGTAATGCGAAGAAAAAAAATGTTCAACAGTCGTAAAGAAGAAGATGGAAGTTGATGGCGTGGGGAGTCGCAAATCACACACCTCAAATTTATTTTTCAATGGTACCTAATATTTAGGGCAGCATTTTCACTTCTGGGGTAATCTTGGGTAAAAATTCACCAGATTTATGGCTAAGCTACACATTCAGTCCTGGGTTGAAGGTAGACAAGCAAAAGGAGCAAAAGGCTCAAGGTAGTAGGGAAGAGCAAGCCCACAAGAATTAAATTTTAGGGAGAGCAGACATCCTCACCCCTTAACAGCAGAAAATGCACTTATCAAAGTCCAGCCCCTTACCCCCTTTATGCCTAACGCTTGCTGCACTGGAGGAGACAAAAAGTCGAAAGCAGATGAGAACACCAAAACGGGACTTGGACCAAGGATTACCTTTATTTTTTGACATGAAATAGGTTTGTATTCAAAAGCGAGAACTTTGTCAGAAATTTTAATTGAAAATTCACGGGAATTTTGGGAATATACCCTTGGAAACTTTACAAAGGCAAAAACAGTCGGAAAAATCAATAGGTACGAGACTGGGAATATTCTCGGGAATTTAAAAATTCCCAGGAATTTTGGGAATATTCCCTCGGGAACTTTCCCAGAGGGGCGGGAATATTCCTGGGAATTTTGGGAATATTGCCGGGAATATTCCCTCACTCCGAACACTAGCCTTTGAATTACATACCATTTTGACCATGAGGTGGGACGGGGAAGGGTTCGCTTCTTGTCCTGCGGATCTCACCACGTTTCCGGTTCTCTCTTTGCCTTCCTTTCATGATTGCGTCATCATGTGTTTCGGTGTGCACCGAGCGGGCAAACCTTTTCTTCTGGTTTAGTGGTTGATGTATCTCCCAACCCCTCTTTAGATTTGGCAGAGTATGCCTTGTTCATGCATCCAGTAAAATATAAGGTCCAGCCAGACCTGGGAAGGCCAGCAGTTGGTAATCCAGAAAAGAAGTCGTAAACCATACTTGAGTGGGTATTGAGTATTGAATCAGAAAAATTGGACCTGACATTGTGATATTTTGATCTCTCTCACATTTTCTGCTGCAATTTTTGTTGGCCTTGGTCCAATGATCGTCTTGTTTGTCTTTTTCCAATCATAAAATAACCTACCGACTCTACCTAGGGTGGATAAAATTCCATGCTTCTGACAAGTGACAACCCATCTTTTTCTCTTTAATCACACAATGAGCATACTAAGGTCAGTCAATTAGTTACCTCCGTTTGTTTTCTGTGGGTGAATCATTCCTAATAATGTTTAAACCTTACTCAGGTTTTTTACTCAGCGAAAAATAAGCATTCCAATGGAAACAAATGACACCTCCTTTCTCACCAATAGAACAAATTTGGTCATAATTAGAACAGACTTAGCCAAAAACGGAACTAGGCCTAAATGGAAAACAATGGAGTGGAGTTCCATGTTTTTTCAAACCCAATGCCAAGCTAAGTGCAGCTTAAAGGTGCCCAACTGCACACTTAGCGCTTTCATTGCAGTAATGGGAAGCCACTAAGGCTAAACTTAACGCTTAATGGAAAGCTAAGATAAGAGCGAGCTCTAAGTGTGCAACTGAATAAGGAATCCTGCTCTCAGAGGACACTCAGTGCACACTGAGAGCAATGGCGCCAGTGCTCAAAGTGCGTGGGAGCTCTGGGAGCGTGCGCTCCTGCCCGCCCTGAGGGTATGGGAGCGCAGCTCCCACATGCCCTGAACCCTTTGCGCTCCCACAATTGGAAAACTATGCAAAAACGTTCCCACAGGGCTCCCACTTGGAGCTCCGTGGGAGCGCACTTGCTGACCAGACTACAATTTCCACTAGTGTGCCCGCAAGGAGCTTTTGGAATTTCCACAAATTGACAAAAAATCCCAAATTGCCTCTTTTTTGCGACAAAAAACAAAAGGCACTCTTGTGTGCCCATAACCAAAAGGAAAATGAATGACATGGCCCATGTGGCTTTTTCACCGCAAAATACAACGATGCACAAAGAAATACAGTGGCAAAAGACAAGGTTCACAAGATTTGGTCAGGCAAGAATTGTACTTGGATGGGAGACCCGGGGCCCCTTGAAGTTGTACCCCGGTGTGCTGCTGGAAGGGGGCTTGGTTGCCAAGTCCCTTGTCTCCTTCGGATGGGACATAAAACAGTGCGGCGGGTTGTGTGTGTTTCGGCCTGAAGAGGTGTGGGTGCTGGAGCCCTTGCTCTGATTCAGTGTGCCGGCGCCTCCGCCGGTGTCCCAGCTAAAATGACCACAATAACACTGCGTCAGCGAACTCTCACCCTGCTACAGTTCATCCCATTGTGGAATATTCAAGTGTTGTTTAATGTTTGGGATCCCCATCAGCCTTTTTTAATACAGGTAGATCAGTTGGAAGCCATAAATCGCAAAGGTGCTCGATTTGTCACTGGTAAATTTGATTGGAATGTGAGTGCCTCTGGGTCTGGGCTGCTTTCAGAATTGGGCTGGGATTCCTTAGTCTTCAGATTGAAAAAGCCTGTTAACATTTCATTCATTTTTAAATCGCATAGGAGGTTGGTATTGTTGCTCGTGGGAAGATTCTCCATCCACTGGTGCACTTCGATCCAGTGACATTTCATCATTTCAAATCCCCATTCCATCAAGGAATGTTGAACGCTTTTCTCCGCTTGTCAGAACGTTGTTTCTTTGGAACAGTTTAAAACTTCCCAGAAACGCACCCTTGATGCCTCTTCATAAATTCCAGGAACTTGCAGAAAAAGCCTAAAACGTCAGGTCCAAACACAGAAATCCCACTCCCCAACACACATTCTTGTTCTATTTTATGTGAACAGAACAGTGGATGCGATTACACAGCAATCCCCGAAAGCAAATGAGAAAAAGAAAACATGAGACGGACATGCAAAAGGCAGCAAGTTCTTGCGCAAACAAGACTCGGAAGGCTTTTTCAAGAATGTTGTTCATTCGGAACAGGAACCGCCATGTATATAACTACAGTTTGGTTTTCCCATGGTAATTTTGAAACGGGTGAGGGGCGGAGAAAAATCGGGAGAGAGCAAGCAATCTTGTTGCCCTTTGGTCGCGTCAGAGGACAACATTCTTTTTCGTGCGCGCATGAAGACTTCTTGGCATATCTCTGAAAGTTTTCAGTCGATCTCAATATGTTCCGGGTTTTCAGAAAGGGGACACATTCAGGCTTCTCTTCGGGAATGCAGAGATCAAACCCCCTGCAAATTTTTGCACAGTAGCGCAATGAAGCTGATTGAAATTGTAAAATGAGGACAGTTTTGACCGTGGGTTTGACGACTCTTTTGCCCATAGCCCGACACTATCGTACCAGCGAGGTGGGTGCCGTCGCGGACTTTATTGTTGAGCATAAAATGAGTTTTAAGAACATACCAAACATTTTGGTATTCCGTGGTGTCGGGGTTCCCAGAAACCACGAAAAAAATGGCCGATACTTTTTCACATGGAAAAATTTAAATTTGGTTTCACAATGCGATTGCGCATCTGTTTGCCAGCCGTTTGAAATTTTATTCGGAGAAAATATAAAGCCTGTTTCGTCCTCTTTCCAATAACCCTAACCTTGTTCAAATCGGATGATAACTTTCCAAGATACAACGAGAAATCCGCGAGTGAGCGGTTTCCAAAAACGTCATTTTGGATTCGATGAAAGACAACAATGGCAGGTTGGATGGAGCCCAAATTCCGGATCGATGTTTCTCATTTAAAATGCCAAACTGTTTTATATACCTACAGGGCTGTGGGAACAGGGAGTGCCATATAACGTCTCAATAAAAATAAAAATTTACAATTCTCAGAAGATAATAAAAAAACTATGGTATAAAAAAAAAAAAAAAAAAGGTTTCCTCAGCTTACAATTGCAAACCTGGAACTTGAAACATCAACAACTCAATGTTGACAACAATGGACATTGTCCATGGTCCATTATTGTACTGCTGTCTGCTGGTCACATTGTTTGACCATGCCAATCACACTTTTCGTGATCAGTTGATGGGTGAAGTGCCCACCTTGACGTAAGAAGTGCCCACCTTGACGTAAGAAGTGCCCCCCTTGAAGGACAAAGTGCCCTCTTTGAAGGACGAAGTGCCCTGCAATTTTTTCAGGTGCCCTTTTTTGAGAAAGCGCTCCTGCCTTTTTTCGGGACACTTTGAGCACTGAATGGCGCACTTAAGATCGCAACTGAATAGGTCCCAGAAAGATAGGAACTAAGCAAGTTGAAAACATGACCTCGAACACCATATCGGTAAAGCTTATTGAGAAGGATGGCATGGTCGATGGTGTCAAAAGCTTTTGAAAGGTCGACAAACAAAGCTCCTGAGTACATATGAACATCCATCTTTGTTCTTATATAATTACACACATTAATCAAAGCATCCAAAGTGGAGCGGCCTGGGCAAAATCCAAACTGAGCCGGAGAAAGCAAGGAGTGCATACTAAAAAAAGAATACAATCTTACATGCATAGCCTTCTCAACAACCTTACTGATAACTGGCAAAATTGCAATCGGGCGAAAATCAGAAACATCGATGGAATTTTTCTTTTAGGTATTGGAACAACAATGGCATATTTTAAATCAGAAGGAAAAGTACCTGACGAAAATATGCAGTTTACAAGATAACAAATTGGACCTTTAAGAAAAGAGGAAACATTTTTAAAAGCATAGCAGAAAATCCAAGACCATCTGGACACGAATTATTTAAATTAAGAATTAGGCTATGAACTTCCATCTCATCGACCGGAGTCAAATAGAGTGTTGGTCATTCCAAATGGACATTGAGGAAAAGACACCAGCTGTGACCTTGCAACGGGAAGATGCATTTAAAAAGAAAGTTTGCAAATGGTCTGCAACTTGAGCAGGATCACAAAGAATGTCCCCCTGATGATTTTTAACAGCCAACGGGATCCTTTGGCTGTTTCATCGCGAATGCGTTTCTTCCCAAATCTGGCGTTCGGAGGGCATATGAGGAAGGTTCCAAGGCATCCGAAATTGCAAAATAAAATTTTGGTCAAAAATTTCCAAATTCGGAGACCACTGCCAGTTAAAAATACTCTGTCCCCTGTACGGGGCGCAGATCTATAAAGGGATATACTCCTTCGTCATCGCAACTCTGTTTTCCTGCCAATTGCCTTCAAATAAATTGCATTTTGCGTGTGATTACGTGAAAGTACAACATTCTAACCTAACCTAACCTTACCTAACCTAACCTTACCTAACCTAACCTCAAGCAAACTATTCATATTTGCAGCCATGGCACGCACTCGCGACTCCGGCTGAAAAGCATTGGGAGTATATCGTCGCTATCCGCTTGTTCGGAAACACCTCGAATCATATCACATCCTCACAAATAAAACCATGAACACCGACCCAGGCACCCTCAGTTCTTTGCGCAGCACTCTCCGACTTTTAAAACAGCAACACCACCTCAGCACCGCCCCTCCCCCTGTACTCACCTTCCCCGCACTCCCATCAAACCACATACCGCAAGAAGACTTCAACCTCGACCCATCCCATTTCAACCTCGACCCCACATAACCCAGCAAACCAAGCCGACCCCACCCCTGCACCCCACCCCCGCACCCCACCCCATCCCCACACAACAACCCCTCTGCAAGCAAGCGATTTACCAGCAGGCTCCTTCCGCATTCATCAACCCACCGCCCACATCAACACTCCAAAGAAGAAAGAAAACCAACCGTCGATCAGTGCGACAGCAGCGCTTGATAAAGGTCCACGTCCCTGGGACCAAAATGCAGCGAGTTCATCTGGTGAGTTTGCGAACGGGAAACGGCTTTTGTTGTGTCTTCATTTTGTGAACGGTACCTGCCGTTCGTTGTGCACGTGCAGAAAAAAAAGATGTGTCTCAAATGTATTTGGACAGTTGGGCGCAGTCACAGTCATCTTACCAAACCCAAAAAAATTGTTTATGGACTCCGCAATCTTGGCAGCGACATTTGCAGTCCCTCTCTCAGAGTAATGCAGGTCATCGTGGGAAATTGAGGAGGCCTGCACTTCACTCAATCCAAAAAGTTAACATTCACTAAGTTCCTACAGTAAGCCAGAAGCATGTCATTCAAGGTATTTGTATTTCTAGACAGCTCAAGGTTACCTGGTTGTGGAGGAACAGAGCAAATGTTAATTCCGAAAGCAACATTTGGATATGTGAGTCATGCAGGCGCCTGTTAGGTACCTATTTCCCCATGCTAAAACGAGAAACATGGTAGGTATATGTGCAGTTTACACCTTCTGCCAGACGTAGGTACACAGAATTGTGACATAGGTGGTTGGGCCTTGTGTCAAATTCACTCGGTGGAAGGGTGATCTTAACATCGTGGAGGTAGGTGTAGGTGGGTGTGACTAAAACGCTGAACCTGCTTGTCCTGCTGGAAACCTGCTTGTCCTGCTGGTAACCTGCTTGTCCTGCTGGAAACCTGCTTGTCCTGCTGGAAACCTGCTTGTCCTGCTGGTGATGGTTAAATAGGTTAGGTTATTGTTAGATTAGGTTATCCTAACCTCACCTAACCCTCACCTGGCCATTACCGGCAGGACAAGCAGGGCAAGTAGGTTCAGCATTTTAGTAACTTCCGGTTTAGGTAGGTACATGTGTGAATTTAAATTCCTCACCGTAGTTCAGGACCTACCTATCTTTTGGATGAATAACAACTGCAAAGGAAATTCCAAAAGTTAGGCTATCTCATCATTTTAAAGTAGACAAGCGAAGATGGGTTCCACGTTGCACTGCTTCCACTCCACGTAGCACACGTGGTGTCCCTCAAGGTAGGTACGTATGTATAGGTAGTCCTAATTTACATGCCAAAAACAAATCAGAATGCCAAAAAGCACAGCTTAACCGCATATTCAATTTGGACAATTTTTTTTTTTTTTTTCATTCAGAATGTGGGAACCTTCATTATGTGAGTACCTTCTAGGTAAGTACCTACCTACTGAAGTGGGATATGACAAAATGATATCTTTTGCGGTGCTCATGCCTGATTCGAGAGAGTATCGGTATTCAAGCTCTTCAAGATGGCATTTGATTCGATTCGTGGGAAAGTGAGGTATTCTATACGATTTCAATTTGAGATTTTTCAGAACCGGTATTCTAATGTAGATTCGAGGCAATACCACTCACTATTCGCAGAGAACAGTTGGCACCTACCTACACATAGGGACTGACTGGGAGACACATTGTCCTAATGTTGGAGATACCGGTCAGAGCAGGGCAAAGACTGACTAGGAAATCTGTCAAAAATGCTTTCCTGTTAGGTATGCGCCAATTTTGGAGTTCTGATAGCTTGATCTTTGAGAGTCAAAATGATTTTCGTATTGTGTACAATATTTTTTTTTTTTTTTTTTTTTTTTTTTTTTAATTTTAAATAACCACACCAAAAATTCATATCAAAGGGATTGTGGGGAACAATTTCCATAAGTTGGAAAAGGTAGAAAGGGCAAAAACTGTGGGAATTGCCAAAATCCTTTCCTGGTTGATCCGAAAATTTGGTTCTAATTGGAAGATCAAAATGGAAGGATTGTGACAATTTTTTTTTTTTTTTTTTTTTTTTAAAAAACCAAACACACAATAATTAACAAACCGATTGGGGAAATACATAGAAGGAAAGGGGAACCAATCGGGTGAATGGCCAACCCAAATCGGTTGAATGAAACTACTACCAATGGAAGATCTTCATAATTGGGGGGATGATGCACAATTATTATCCCAGTTTTTAAAAAAACACACACCTAATATGAAATGAAAATCCACCCAAACCAATCACAGTGGAAATTGGCAAAAATCAATAGCCATACATTTATTTTCCTAGAGGAAATGAAACAGGCATTCACCAAACGAAGTGGTTGTGCCAATCAAAAGAAAAGAAAAGAAGTAATTAGATGGGTTTGTTAGATGTTAAGAAATGCGTGTCTAAACACCCAGACACCTGCACACCTACCTAACCTACCCATCCACTTACATGCCTAATTTTCGAGTTTGGGACTCAAAATGGGCCAACATTTCTTTTCTTTTTATTTTTTAGGTATTTTATTTTATTTTTTAGCAAAGCCTAGTTTTCAAAAGCCCACCTGAGTGTTTCCTTTAAGAGTCAAATGACTCTCATGACCATGACAAGAGCGAATATTTCGAAGGTGGGAAGGGGACGGCCAACTCGGCCTCTGGCCAACTCAATCAGCCAACCGGCATTTCAGAAAAGAGAAAGATCTGGGCCTACCAAAAGAAACAGAGCAAAAGCAAATCTGGCCAAAGAGGATGTGTTTCTTCAGTTGGCTTATTGATGAGGACAACAGTCACCAAATGCAATTCATGTTAGAGTTTCCAATTCAGCCAACAATGTTTAAAAGTAGATCGTGGCCTAAAAGTAGATCTTGGCCTACTTAAAGAAATAATCAAAATAAATTTGGTCAAGAATCATGCGTTTCTTTAGCTGGTTTTTGAACTCCCCAGGACAAATGAGTGGTGTTCTCAGGCTGCTGGGGAGATTGTTCCACAACCTGATACCAAGGGAAGGAAATGAAAATTTGCCAAATTTATGTTTAGCCGGAAGTGGTTTCAACAAAATAAAGAGAGTGTGAGCGCATAACCTCAATCGGCCGATGAGACCAGTTTGCCCATGTGGGAAACAAGTTATTGGAGCGGAGCAGTTTGAGCATGTGTAGCAATATTTGAAAAGAAATTATTTGATAAACATTTAGAATTCGGAGGTCTTTGAAATATGATTTGGTGGGAGCATTATAAGGTAGTTGTAAAACAATCCGCACGGCTTTTTTCTGGGCAACTACGAGCTGCTTAAGATGGCTCTCAGGAGAGATTCCCCAGATACCAGCACAATAAAGCAAAAAAGATTCAAAATATGAACGATACAACAAGCTCATAGACAAATAATCAAGATGCTTACTGGCAAGTTTTAACAAAAATAAACCAAAAGATAACTTCTTATGTAGGTGTATTATGTGACATTTACAACTCAAACTATCAGAAAAATGTATGCCTAAAAGCTTGACTTCTTTTGCCATTGTAATTGTATTTCCACCAATTTGACAATCTAGGGGTACGGGTACAGGGCCGATACAATCAGGTCCTGGAAAAAACGTGTAGTGAGTTTTCAAGACATTCACAGTAAGAAAATTTCCCCGAATCCACTCAAAAGCTTTTTCAAGAAATGCAACTGACCTGGGCATCAGTCTCTCTCCGGAAAGCAAAATAGTGATATCATCAGCATAAGCAATAAATTTTCCCATCGGAGAGAGGGAACAAAAAAGATCATTGAGATATAGGACAAACAATAGTGGTCCTAAAATGCTGCCTTGTGGGACACCCTTTATGGACAGGTAAACGACTAGAATACACTTTTCCAATTTTGACCACACAGAATCTGTCCTGAAGATACGAGGACAATAATTTATGAGCAATGCCTCTTATCCCATAATCATGGAGGCGATTGATCAGGAGTCGGTGATTAACATTATCAAATGCTTTCGAAAGATCCAAGAAAAATGCAATAGCTGAACGACCTTCCCCACGGGCATTGGAAATAAAGTCCATGACACCCCCAAAGTGCATCTAAGGTGGACTTCCCAGGAAGAAAACCAAATTGGCAATTTGAGATAACTGACTGGGAAGAAAGGAACTTCAACAGTCTTAGGTGAATAAGTTTTTCAAAAATTTTACTGACAACCGGCAAAATAGATATGGGTCTGTAGTTTAATGCATCAGTCCGTACTCCTGCTTTAAAAATTGGAACTATTGTAGCCAATTTAAGTTTTGTAGGAAATACACCTTGAGATAACATTAGATTAGCTAGATGAAATAAAGGCTTACTGAGATACTTAAAATTTTGTTTAAGAATTTGACAACTGATTCCGTCCCACCCCGGTGCAGAGACCCGAAGATTTGCCACAATTCCTTTCAGCTCTGTGTAAGTAGCAGGATATAAGTACACCGACTTAATGATAGACATGTGCTGCACTTCGTTGATGGGCGATGTGTGGCTGTCAGATTGCACACAAAACAATGAGCTAAAGGATTCACAAAATATTTCAGCAATGTTACCCTGGTCCACAACATGATCACCACTGGCAGGATCTACCAAAGTGAGGGGGGGTCCTTTGAGGTTTTTATTAGTGTTAGTCACTTCAAAGATGGTCTGCCACAGCAGTTTGGGGTTAGAGGCGTTTCTAAGTTTCTCTCCAAAATATTGATTTTTGGCATACATTATTGCAGAGTCAATTGCCTGAGTAAGATTTTTCACTCTGACCTGCAAATTAATATTGAAAGGACTTTTATGTAGTTTGGATTTTAAATTGTCCCGTAGGATAATATCCTTGATTATGGAATCACTTAGCCAAGGGATTGCAGCAAACCGATTAAATTTGGCACTGTCACATGCAACCCTGGTTGATTTATGCATGATTGCAGTAATAATTTCATGAAAAATATCATAGGCTTCCTCACATTCATGAGTTCCCAGAACTGAATTCCAGTTAACTTCTTGGAGATGTTTCCCTATTTTCCAATGGCTCAATATACAAGGTACAGGACATTGGTGTTGAACAGGCAAAATAACATCTTTTGCAAGAAAGGACATAAAAATTGGAAAATGATCAGATAGAAAGGATTTAATAACGCCAGCAGAGCATCCGTCAAGGATATTCGTAAATAATAAATCAATAGTTGTAGAGGAAAATGAACTTATCCTTGTAGGAAAATCAATAAGCTGTAAAAATTGATTGCTATGAAACAAATCAAGAAGCTTAGCAGTACCAGGGGAGGATGCCGAAGCATCAATATTAAAGTCGCCAGTAATGATCACTCTGCAATTTTGAGGCACACTGTCAGAAAGAAACTGTGCAAGACTGCCAAGGAATGATTTTTGAGGGTGGGCTGGAGACCTATATACCAATATAATTAAAATGTTACATGCTTTCCTAAATTCTCTATCAAAGCTAATGTGAACACCCACAGCCTCTACAGAACCTCCGTGAAGGAGATTGGTAACATTGAACGGCGAGAAAGCAAACCTATCTTGAATGAAAAGTGCCACTCCACCACCCCGTCTACCAGAGCGATTTTCAGTCAGAAGAGAGTACCCAGGGAGCTGAAAACACGACTCTTCGTTATCACTGAGCCAGGTTTCTGTAACACCCAGGATTTGAATAGGACTTCCAGCCATGGCAAGCAGAATCTTAAGTCTATCAAAATTTTTATGAATACTGCGAATGTTGCAAGTAATAAGTACAAACTTATCCGGTTTAACAATTTTCTGCAAATCAGCAGCAGTGACTTCAAATGAGTCTATATCCATCACTTATTTATGGAATGTGAAGTTAGTTATCACCAAAAAGATAGGTACACAAAAAACAAAAAAGTCACTTCAGTTTGTTGAGATCAGATTGAGAGTCAATCATGAATGATTTGCAACCATCAGTCTTCCGTATGAATATTTTGCAGTCCTTGGTCCACAGATATTTCCACTCCTTTGCCTGCTTGAGAGCCTTCGCAGCCAAGAACAGATCAGAGTAATACTTCACCAAGTGGTCGCTAACCATGATCGGAACATCCGGACAACTTGTAAAACCAATGTCATGAAGACGAAGCTTGGCTGAACGAACTGCCTTCATGAACACATTTTTCAAGTCTCTGGAGAGGAACTTGACGATCACAGTTCGGGAGCCATCCCGGTTTTGAGATCCCAGATAATGTAGTGTGTCAATGTTTTGCGCACAGTTTATTGGAACACTGATCTTTGCTCCAATTAATTCGATGAGTTCATGCAGACACTTTGGGTTTGAGCGCAGATCAAGGAGTGGTAGTCCTCTGACGATGACGTTGTTAATTCGAAGATATTGCTCATTTTTGGCCTGCTGCACCTTGAGACCAACCAAATCGCGGTCATGACCTGCGATCACCTGGTGTTGATGTTTCATATCAGAAGATATTGTTTCAAGACGCTGATCCACAGCCAAAAGCTGTGACTTGAAAGTATCAAATGACTCACTTAAGAAGGACATTGCTTTCGAGTCCTCGCATTGTGTTGTAATGATAGACGATATCTTATTATCAAGGACAGCCATCTTATCAAAGAACTTATCCAGTTTTGCATTCAAGGATTTATCAGTTGGTGAAGCAGGTTTATCATGCACAGGCTTGCATCCTTGGCAAAAGAAGGTGGCAGTGATTGAGGAGGCAACTTCGTTATACTGAGAATCGGTCAGGCCTGTACATTTTTTATGAGTCCATCCAGAGCATCGGGAACACTGCATAGAGTTGCCATTTTCTGCAACCTTCTGCTTACAGCTGCAGCAAGTAACAGCAACTTTCTGAGAGCTCATGTTGGAACAAGTGTCTGGAAACAGGATGAGACCTGTAAAATCAAATAGCCCTAGAAGGAATAGAAGCCTAGTCCCCTCCCTCAAAGAAACAATCGTTTCACCCATGATTAGACATTGTGCTGATGTCAGGGCTGGTTGTAATTCCAGAGCAAATTGCTTGTGCAGAGTAGATAGAAGCAATTTGCTCTGGAATTTTGAGCCTTCCATGGCTTGTCAGTGAAATCTTATTTTGTACCTTATAAATTTGAGCCTTCTATGTCTGCAAGTAAAAAGTAAAATTGTTATACCTTGGATCTTGTTTGTTAGCTAAGTAGCCTATATTGGAATCTTTTTATATGACAGCATCCCAGTAGGTTTAGACCTGCTATGCCTTCGTATGTTCACACGCCAATAAATTGGAAGGGTAGGTAGGTTCCGACGGGGCTACAATGCTCCTTTGCGGTCTGCACCTCGAGTGCCCATCTCCTGACGAGCACAGACAGGGAGAAGGTTTCCTATCCATTTTGGAAATGGTACGAGCCTACAGTGAATAGGTACCGTCTCAAGCCTGGTGACCACTGACTCAAGTTCTAACATAATTGCTTGAGCCACATTCTGGGCTAGGTACCATGTTGATTTTGAGTATAAGATTCTAATGTGCTTTTCTCCCTGGCTTAGGCAGTAAACTGCTGCCTGGTTTTTTTTTTTTTTTTTTTTTTTTGAATGGAAGGTAGATTGGTACCTACCCACTTGCATATGTTGCCACTGGATGCTTGGTGTGTTTGTTGTCCCACAGCTTTTGTTTTGCATGGATTTTCAATTCGACACCACACATTGTGTTGCGAGTGTTAAAGGGCCTTCCAGTTTACGACGTTGGAACAAACGAACATATGTGTTTGTGTTTTTATCTTAGTTTGCTTGAATTAAGTTTTCACGTTATTTTGCTTTAATTCCTAACTATCTAGTTATAGCTCCCAATGCTGGTTTTCATGTTATTTTTGCTTCAATACCTAGCTCCCTCTGCTACTTTTTAACTTCGGTCCTGACAAGGCCCACACAGCAGTGAAACGCATGGGTTTTTGTCAACATTCTGTGCTGTGTTTTCGTGAATATTGATCAACATTCATGCAGCAGTGAAATGAATGAATTTCAACATTCTGTTTGAGGTTAGAAGAGACCCGTCCCCAGGGGAGGAAGGGCAATCAAGGGGTTCCCTACCTGCTAGGAGCCGGTTTTTATTGTGGTGAGATGGCAGTGTTAGGTTTTTGTATTTTTTTGATAAGCAGGTGTTGTGATAAGATTGGTGCAAGGGCCAATAGGCTGTTTGCAGCCTGATAGGTCCATCCTTGACAAACATTTTTCTGTCACTTTTCGTATTGCATGACCGAGTTGATTACCTACATCTGTTTGTTGACAAAATGTTAATGTTGATAAATGCATCTAATACATTCTTTTCTTTCTTGATTGGCACGGCCACTACCACGTGGTGAATGCCGGTCCCTTGACATCTAGGAAATCTATACATGGCTATTTCGTTGGCCCTTATTCTTGGTTTTTACCTGGTGGACTTATTATGCCGGAGGTCTTGGTTTGGTGCTAGGAGTGTTGCTTTTAATTATTGATGATGATACCTACCTACTGCATCATCACCAAACATGTGTGAAGCTCATTCTATTGAACACATCACTTTGATATCATAACGGCAATGGAATGGGAATGGCATTCATCACGAGGTTGGTTGGTATTTTGTATTCTTGATAATGAAAATATGGCGTGTTTGTCTAAATTATGGTGCCATTTGTGTTTGTCAAGGAGAAATAAACAATAAACAATAGTTGCTTTGCTTCCTCCCTTTACTCATTTTCCTCACTCTTATTCATCTTCTTCTCTCTTTTTCTCTTCCTTTTTTAGATTATTTACGAACGTCAAGGTGAACACAGGGAGGCCTGGCAGATACCGTGATGTGATCTTCCTTTTTGACGATTCCGGACGGCAGGGCGACTGTTTTTTTTTTTTTTAAATTTTCTGCGGGGTCCCAACGCCAGCACCAAAAAGTGGCGCGACCCCTCATCGCCGACACGAATGAGACCCAATTGTTGGGCGAAACGTCATTTCCAAACCCAAAGTGGGATTGCAATGTGCAAGAAAGTGAATTTGAAAAAATATGCAAGCAGAGTATCGACGTGGATACAAAGTTGCAGTTGCAATGGCAGCAATCGCAAGCCAATAAAAACAAATAAATAAATAAATAAATATGTAGGTAAATAAATAAATAAAAAATTGACAGCATGTAAACATACCAAAAAAATTGACAGCATGTAAACATACCAGGTCATTTTTCAAGCGTCATCGAAACTTGTCTCAGAAATTTCGCCGTCGAATACAACGAAGTCAGATCTCAGTCGGATAAACAAGTGAGTTCCAATTCAATGGAATAATTTAAGCAGCACACCTACACCACAAGTATTTTCATAATTTTGGTGCAAATAATTTCCTCCATAGGAAAAAAGAAAAAAGAAAAAAAAAATAAATAAAGATGATTCCGCAAACA
>JASGXE010008180.1:0-19019 GCA_030068105.1 Sinentomon sp. SZTP_YWyxl
TGATTGCTCCACACACAAAAAGATACCACCCCCTTTATTAGTATTATTATTATTGGTATCATTGCCTCTGTCCCTTCGGAAGACACTAAAGTTGGGAGGAAAGATCTCATTATCGTTCACGTCAGAGGTCAACCAAGATTCGGTGCCAACGGCCAGTTGAGGTTCGTGAATGTCAAAAAGAGAGGCAAACTGCAGAACTTTATTCTTTACACTTCTGAAATTGCTCATTAAAATCAAAAGATGATTATCTGGAGCAGAGACTTGAGGTGGATGGGAATTATCTTTCAGCTGAAAAGAGGATCTATCAATGTCCTTCGGCAGCGACTCATGA
Source organism: Sinentomon sp. SZTP_YWyxl (assembly GCA_030068105.1). NCBI lineage: Eukaryota > Metazoa > Arthropoda > Protura > Sinentomata > Sinentomidae > Sinentomon > Sinentomon sp. SZTP_YWyxl. The sequence continues at coordinate 332 of JASGXE010008180.1, forward strand.
CCTTTGGCAGTGACAGCGCCGCTTGTAGAGGAAGAGCAAGGAGGTTGAGAATAATCTGACTGCAATAACCCCGTTAAATGCACTTCCCCACTTCCCAATGATGGCGGCCTGCTGCACATCCTTATATATGCTGGCCTAAAAAAAATTTGGTTAGTGACAAGCATCCAAAGCGATTCAAATGTAGGCCGTCTCGGCCCCAACAACGCTCCAATGGCAAGAATACATTACAATCAAGAAATTTTAGACAACAGTTCAAATCAGTACCAAGTTTCATAATTGATGCTTGAATACGATTGTTTAAATTTGTGATTTGATAGTCAGGGCTGTCGCGAGGACGGATAACTCCAGAAACAGTGATGGTGGAGTTTGGATACAAATAATTGCAATACAAAGTCAAATTGCGTAATTCATGAGCCAGTTCATCTTCCGTCCACCATTGCAACCAGTTGTTCACCCCAACATGAAATATGATGGATCTCGGCACGCAACCCAAAATGTTCCGAACCGATGGTAGTTCTTTTGCAACGTGGGCTACAGTACCCCCAGGAATGCAAATTACTGCTGCTCCACTATTCTTTGAAAAACTGCAATTTCTTACCATCGAGTCTCCAATGATGACAGTGCCATCAGAAGCAGTTGTTGGTTTCGTTTTCATTGAAACGAAAAAAACGTGAAGCTGCCGTGTCATCTACCATTTCTGGAGGCACTGGACGGTTTGCGGGGGGTGGGGGGGTTTTCGACTGGGAAAGTGGGGAGGGGTGGTGCAGAGGCGAGGAAGGCTGAGATGTCCCCGACGATTTGTTTGCATTCTTTCTCTTGGATTTCTTTCCAACCGTCACCCAGTGGGAAGCCAATCCATCCCGGTCACTGATGGTTGGTTGTTTTAACACAGGTGACACTGGCTTCGCAACGTCGTGGGTGGTCTTTTGTTTCTCGGGGAATCCAACAAAAGAGCCACTCGGATGGCTTCCATTCATGTTGCGTCCGTTGCGTCCACGTGCTGATGAAGGTGATGCAACAGTTCCACGGACAACATTGGGTGCAGATGAGCTGCCTGCCGCTTTGGCGTAGCTCGATTTTGCAGGCGAAAGCCCATGAGTAACTCCAACCGTCGGAATGGAGGGCGGGGGATTGGGCGCTGGGGAATGGGGTGGAGGGAGATGGGGGAATGCTGGATCAGGAGGAATACAGGCTTTGATGCGATGCAGGTGGTCTATTGCTCCATCAAGCATCGACCAAATTGACGTTGAGGCTGTTGGACTGTTGCTCGCAGATGTGTATCGACTTTGGTATGGAGGAGGAGGATATTGCATGACTCCTCGTGGTACCCGTTCACAAAATATGGGATTAAATAATTGTGAAATAAGAAGTGGTGGTACGCTTGTGTATTCAAACGCTTGTGTATTGGCGCCTCTAGGTGGTACACTCTAAACACGAAGTTCAGCTTGGAACACCATATTTTAACATGGGCTTAGATGGGAGGTGTTCTTTTAGGAACACACGTTTTGTTTTTGGAACACCATAAGTGTTCCATTTGGAACACTTATGGTGTTCCGAAACACCTAACGTGTTCCAAATCTGTTACATTGCTCTCACAGATTTGGAACACATTAGATGTTTCGGAATACCATAAGTATTCCAAATGAAACACTTATTGTTCCAAAAACAAAACGTGTGTTCTTAAAAGAACACCTCCCATCTAAGCCCATGTTAAAATATGGTGTTCCAAGCTGAACTTCGTGTTTAGAGTGTAGAGTGTACGCTGTGCCCCCCAAAAAGAAGCACTGGTACCTACTCAGTACCACCACGTACCCCCTCAGTTTAATCACTGGAGTAAGCTGTTTCAACTGATACTGTGCCCAAAGAGGGATCGGGATGCGAGACCAACACAGCCATCTTTTGCAAAATCATATAACATGACAACACACCATGACTCCCCAGAGATGCGACGTTGCCAAAGAAGTGAATTCGAGATATCTCCCCCGATGAGGTATCTTTCCCCACTATACTCGATAAGAAAACAGCAAATGTACGAACAAAATTACTAAGCACCAAAAAAGTACAAAATTAGTACTTTTTTGCACGTTGGGTGTGTTGTCGATATCGAATTGATTGATCAATTGATCTAAGGTTTGGAGAAGAGTCGGCTATCGAAGCGATTCAGGCAATTGGAAATGGTCTACCGATCATCTATTACGTCGCCTGAGGGACACTTTACCGTAGACAATAGATCAGTAAAGGTCAGACTCACTGACTCTTTTATTGTACGAATATTGGCCGTTTTCGCCACTGCAACTCACCCTCGGGTTCAACTCAATAGAGCCAATTCAGCAGACAATTGCATCTTTCATTGCAACAATGGAAAAGGAATAAGCGTTGTGCATAGATATGAAATTTCTATGCACAACACAAATCGATCCATTGAATTGGCTCTGTTGAGGTGAACCTGAGGGTATGTTACAATGTGGAGTACGGCAGATAATTTAAATGTGCATATTCGATGAAAATTAATTACATAGTTTCATTATCAGTTTCAAGAGAGTGACGTGATTCATCACAAGGTGTAAATTGATCTCGACCCTCCTGGATTCAATGTTGGATTTCCCTAGACGTACACAACATGCCCTCCATTTGAACTACCCCCGTGCCACCTCCTCTTAATATTACAATTCCTTCTTTGACCGCACAGCACGTGATTGGAACGCATTCCCAGTCAGCTCGCCTATTCTATCGCCCTCTATTAATTGATCTGTATATTGTTAATTCATCTGTTGTCCCTGATCTGTCGCTATTTCACTTTGTCATTGACTTGTCATTGTTATTTCATTTTGTTGTTTTTTTTCCTATGTCAACAATCCACCAGATCATTTTGTGAAGCTATCAATAAATGAAATGAAATGAAAATGAAGAGGAATGGCATTTTTGATATATCTCGCCACGAAGAAAATTACGATGAAAATTACGATGAAATACCGATGAAAATTTGAACTACCTGGCGAGGTTTCCCACGCAGGTTAGCCGTGACAACAAACAAAAGACAAGTGGATTCCTTTTGTGCTTTAGAAGCAGAACGACACATGTTGATTCACTTTATGCCACAACTTAGGCCGTTTTGCCTCCACAGACTTGTCCTCCGTCGCGAGCTCTTGAGACATTCAGTCGCCAGGCAACCGAGCCCCTTAGAAACAATCTGCTATGCAATCCCACTTCTGCTTTGTGATGTGTGTAGCAAACGCATTTAATTTTTCAGGGGTTGGAGTACGGCCGCATGAGCTGTGTCAACTCATTTGGCAGGAAACCTTCGTGGGGTTCAGGAAAACGATTTTGCAAAACAAACAAAATTCTGCGCTGCATTTCAAAGTCCCGATAATTTCTACTCATGCCCGTAATTGTTATGAACCATTGAAATGGTTCATAGCAACCATTGATTCCACTGATATGCTGCCATTGATTCCAAATGGCGCCTGAGTTAATTATTATGAACTCCCATGTTAGAACACTTTGATAAGGATTGGAACACTTTGATACAGGGTGGTCCTGAATTACTGGGATCAACCGATTGGAAGTGTTCCACATGTCCGTAGGAATCAAACTTGTTTAGTGACAAAATTCGTTCCGACCCCCCATTTCGGAGATATACCCCCTCAAAAGTCCCAAGTTGCGAGCATTTTGGGTGCCTGTGGGGGTTGATTTATTTGTTGAAGAGCTCTCATTTTTTTGTTTTCGTGCTCCCGAAAACAAACACAATTTGGCACTTCAGAGAAACCCTCTTTTTTCCGATCGAGCCATTTCCGTTCGCCCTGTAAACGACGTTTGGCAGACGATAAAAGGAACACTGCTTGGATGCATGAATGCCCTTCCAATCAAGCGAGTTAAAGTGAATAGACAATTTCCGTGGATTAATCGCAAGCTCGACAAGCTCTTTCAGAAGAAGCGAAGAGCTCACACTAAATATAAGAGGAGTGGGCTCCTTTCGCATCAAAATGCATACCTTGGTTTGAAGCAATCCTGCTCGGAACTAAATGCCGTTTTGTTTGGCAAATTCATCACTCATGCTATTCACGAAAATTTTGGAATTATCTCCGATCAATGCGTAAACAGAGTGGAATTCCTGCCCTTGTAAACCCGTGTGATGGTAGTATTGTTACTGAGCCATTAGCAAAGGCATCAGTTTTGAACTCCTACTTTTCTTCTGTGTTTTTGCCACTTGATGTAAATTTTCATGCTGGTATTCAAACAAGCCCAGTGCAGTCATCTCAGCATTCGTTTACCCCGCTCATATTTCGCGCTGGTGGGTTAACTAATCTACTCCAAAGAGTTAAGTCGAAGAAACCTCCCGGACCAGACGGCATACCTGGTAGGCTTGTTAGGGAACTTGCACCCTCTTTGGGCGTTCCCCTTGCTGCTTTCTTCAACTTAATCCATGCAACTGGTGTGATCCCTGATGAATGGAAACGAGCTATCATTATTCCTTTCCGCAAAAAGGGACACCCGGCTGATAAGCCCGAGGGTTACCGCCCTATTTCGTTGACCTGTATCTTTTCCAAACTTTTTGAACGGATCCTCTGTAATTATATTACAGCTTTTTTAGAGGCCACAAACTTTTTTCATCCCAACCAATTTGGGTTTCGCCGTGGAAGGTCATGTGAATCGCAACTTGTGCTCTTTACTGATGATGTTGCCCGGTCGCTTGACAATGGCGTCCCTGTGCATGCAATTTTTTTAGATTTAACCAAAGCATTTGACTTGGTATCCCATGTGAAGCTTATTGATAAACTGAGAATGTTAGGTTTATCCCAATCAATTATTACCTTGGTAAAATCTTTTATCTCAAATAGGTCCCAACAAGTAAAACTTCAAGAGTTGCTTTCTTCTCCCGTTCCCGTAACTTCCGGAGTTCCCCAGGGAAGTGTCTTGGGTCCGCTTCTTTTCTTGGTCTACATTAACGATATTTCAGAAAACATTTCCAGCTCAATTCGGTCATTTGCTGATGACGTAGTGATCTATCGCCCGGTCCGTGATGAGGATGACTGCACTGGACTGGCGTCTGATCTTGTTTCAATAAGCAATTGGTGCGACAGGTGGGACATGAAGATTAATGTAAATAAGTCCAAGGTTCTGGTTTTTGGCAATCGGTCAATCGCTTATCCTTACAAGGTTGGGAGTTTTTATCTAGAAACAGTAAAAAGGGTCAAATATCTTGGAGTTTTGTTTTCGCATGACTTGAGCTGGACCCCGCATATTGATGAGGTTGTTAAAAAGGCTTCTCGCGTACTGTTGGATATATTATGCGCAATCTCGCTGGGGCGTCTATCGAACAAAAGAAGCGTGCTTATGTCACTATGGTTTTGCCAATTCTTGAATATGCGTGTGCTGTGTGGAACCGCCGACATTCAGGCTATCGAGGGCGTTCAGCGCCGAGCCGCAAGAGTAATTACCAGCACTTATAATCGCCTTGCCAGTGTTACAACATTCTCACAAATCTTGATTTTCCAACTCTGGCCAGTCGGCGTCGAACCCACTGCTTACATTTATTTCGTGACATTGTGGCTGGTAAAGTTGATTACCCTCTGCCACCTCCCTACACAATAAAAACTGTCCAGAGGCGCACTGATCATGGCTTAAGCTTTACTGTCCCCCTCGCGAGGCGCAATATTTACCAAAATTCTTTTTTTCCTAACGTCATAAGAAACTGGAATAGTCTGCCGCGCACCTCGCCTTTCATTTTGAACACTGCAGCAAGTATGGGAATTTTTCGTCAACAATAGCGTGCATTTTCCTGCAAAATTCCTGACGCACCAATATGTCTAACATTGTTTCCACTTGGACCAGTTTGAAATTTTTTGCCCGCTTGCTTTTTATCTCTTGATTTCATTATTCTACCTTCTTGACTATACCGCCCTCGTGGCGTGCTTTACAACAACCAGTTCCATGTTGTTGTTTTTGATTAATAAATACAAAATACAAATACAAAAACAGGGACGAAATGCGCTCCCAACCCCCATTTCGGAGATATGGCCACCCAAAAATCAACCCCCACAGGCACCCAAAAAATGCTCAACTTGTTATGAACCAATTTAAAATGGTTCATAACAAGTGCGGGTATGAGTAGAAATTATCGGGACTTTGCTCCGAAGCGCAAACACAGGGTGTCCCGTAATTAGGTTCCGAAACCTCGTAAACAGCTCCTGAGACAAGTCTAAAACGAAAATCTGGAATGACTTTTTGTCCTCCAATGACTTCTGGGATACTCCCAAAATAACATCGGACTATACACTGTAAAATTCGACGACGCTTTGAGGACACCGCTCGTATTTACGAATGTAAACCAAATTGTAAAGCAGCGAAAATTACAAAAAACACGAAATGACAGCACGTAGAGCAAATAGGACTGCCACTTTGTGTTTTTGTCATTTTCGTGGGTTTATAACGACCATAAAACAAATACAAGCACGCACTTACCTCCGAAAAATCTGATTGAATAAAAACTTGCAATTTGATTCAATCGTAGGTTGTTCAGCAACTCCTTGCTTAAGATAGTGATTTAGTATTGTCAGATTGCCAGTTGATGAAAAATTATTGTCAAAATTACAGAAATATTGTCGGATTTTGTTGAGTATTCGAATCAGAATGTCATAACACCACAAAGTGATAATCTTTGCAAAAATGTCCGCAGAAAAATCCACAAAACTCAGCACGAAAAGTAAAATTAGTGCTCCCTTCGAAACGATATCGCACATGAAAAACCCTTTCTCCGGCGTCAATAAACACTTCGCTAAGCGCAACTGAAGGCGGCGACGAAATGACCGCCTTTGAGGATCACTTTCAAAAGAACCCAGCCAGCCACAGCGACTCCGTTGCGGCACAATGTCCTCCACAGAGTTGTGACGACTTTACCCTTACGCCCACGAAAACAGAGCAGTCCAGACCTGGAGTCAGAGAAATACGTATAATAAGGTCTCTCCTGTGGGTGCAGCCCGGTCCAAGCCAATCGGGAAAGAACCAACAGCGAACGGCAGGGAGAGATGTAGGGAAAGTTGGCCTAAACGAAAGGATGGAGGAGTTTGAAAGTTACTTTCCCGGAGCCGAGAAATCCTGGAGAGATGCTGACTGGATAGCCCAACAGGCGATCCCATAAAATGTGCGGCAGCTCTCTGCGTTTCAATTTTCAGTTGAAAGTCTGCGGGATGTCCCATACGCTCCCATCTTATACGTATTTTATCAAAGGGTTTAATGATGTCAATACAGAGCTAAGCAAACACAATTTATACATAGCGACATCTTCACAATATGCTGTTATACCAATAGTTTTCGAACATATAGGAGATCGATTTTAGCTCGCAGGGGCATAAGCATCGCGTCACGCGTTGCAAAACATCATGACACTCGTGTAAGGCGTGAAGTTGCACCAAGCCCTGTTGAAGTCAGATGGCATGTATGAACTGTAGAAATTCAAAATTTCTCCAATGTTCGAAGACATTTGGTAGACTCTATATTTCCGATAGAATGGATCATAAATAACGAAAATTATATCGCATGATGCTAAGGAGCGAATCTGATATTAAAATATGACTTACCTAAATAATCCTTCCATGTACCGAAAACTCGTTGATTTCGGTTGGTACAAATTTTCGGCTGCCTTCTTCACGCATACACAGCGTTTCCCAAAAGTCACTTGACAACTCCAGAAAAGTGCATTGCAGTTTTGTAGCAACTCTGGAAGCTTGGAGTGGAGTTTGTTCCAATTCGAATAGATGATATCTTCAGCAGGCAGCCTGCGTAATCTGAACCTGAAATCTCTAGAAATAGCCCCACAAGAGAAGATTGAAAACTAGCAAACGGCAGAGCTTGTCAAGTGACTTTTCGGAAACCCTGTATATACGAGTATCAAAGCCCATTGGCACATAATGGCAAAATGGCACACCTTTATAGACAGCTTCGAATTTGATGGTAAAAGAGGCCAAAAATACGCCCCCTGAGTAATTTATTTTGCTTTTTTTTTAAATTCGGACCATTGGATCACTCATGAGCCTTAACCACAGTGGTCATGAGCCTTAACCACTCGGTCATGCTGAAAAGAAAAGTCATGATGTGAGAAGATCTGGTAGAAACTTTGCTCAACTTTACTCTTTTTAAAGTCCTCAAATCACGCTGATATTACTTGATTATAACCCAAAAATATGGATGTGGCATCTTGCATTGATTCCTGAAAGGACCCACTGGATTTTCCGCCGAGGGTAGCATATAAAGTCACATTGATTTTAACAAAGCACCTGAAGATGCTTTGTTAAAAGCACCTGAAGGTGCTTTGGTTGTTTCAACAACCCTGATTTTTCAATTTCAGTACACTCTAAGCACGAAGTTCAGTTTGGAACACCATATTTTAACATGGGCTTTGATAGGAAGTGTTCTTTTGAGAACACTTGGTCTGTTATTGTAATGCACTGAGTGTTCCATTTCCAGCGATTTGGAACACTTAAGGTGATGGAACACATAAGGTGTTCCAAATCGCTTATGTGTTCCAAATCTGTGGCAAGAATATCACAGATTTGAAACACTCGATGTGTTCCAAGAACACACCAAGTGTTCCATAAATGTTCTTAGAAGAACACTATACCTATCTAAACCCATGTTAAAATATGTGTTCCAATCTGAACTTCGTGTTTACAGTGTACTCATTTTTTCGCCGAACTCAAAAAGGACAGTTTACACCGCCATAGATAACAAATCGATGCTTTGCTATGCAGACTTTGCAGAGTTCAGATTGAAAAATGGCAAATTGTCCTTAAGGATCGGGTCGTATCCTTAAGAATCGGGTCGAGAAACCTTCTGAAAACTCTGAAGGTCAACCATTCTCCTGAATTCTTTCAGTCTCGTTGTTTCTCAATTTTAAATTCCAAACTTTGTTTTCCCCTCTTTGCTTAACAACAACATTTCATCAAATTCAAATCGACTCGGCAGGGTACAGTCGCGTAAACAATGACGAATCCATTAATGGGAACATGGATTGTTGGTTTGTGGGTCCCGTGGTTGTTCTTGTGATAAATGCAGTCATTTATAAAAAGAATTATGCCAACAAACACACAATGAAGATACCCATCTATGAACACATTAACCATTTGTAGCATAGTAAATGTACCCATAAACAAACATTATAGGCACCCTTTTATGGGTATATTATTGTTTCTCTGACTGCACAGAGAAGAGAAGGGAAGTAGTTTGTTTCCCTTGACGCAATAAAAACAAATATTGTTTGATTTTATTTCAAGCAAATCAAACACTGATTTGGCTTCTGTTTTTCTTTTTCTTATACTTCAACTTCTTGGCAAATTTCAACGGTCAATACGAATAGCTCTCTCGCCATAAGTTTAAGGCAATTTATAACTGCGAAGCGGGATGCGGGATGTTTGTTTTGTGTGGGAGTGCTGGGAAAATCGTTCGACGCAACAGACCAGCTGAAAATTCAACCGGAAGAGGTGCACCGACCCCGCTCTGCTAAGGAGGCTTGAAAAGACCTTAACCAAATTTTGTGGTAAATTTGACCGCAGTTTATACTTAAAAGCACCCTACGATAAAAAGAAAAGTTGCTGCACTAGCTGCTGTTTGCGAGGATCGATTGCACTTGAGACCTCTTTTTGAGGAAGGGCCCAAAAGCTGTTATGATTTTGCGCAAATGATGCCTTAACCATGCTTTGGTGATAGCCACTGTCATCCATATGCCTTGACCTCACCTGCTAATATCAGTTTTGCAATTCTCTCTGGCGATGTCAAATTATGTATTTGCGTTTGCGTATAAAGCATTTAACATTGCACGGAATCAGAAGAAACGCGACACCCAACATACCGACTTGATTCAAAACTGCTCTGCACTCATCTGCGATTGTTTGCAGACTTTTGAAAGCCCTGTACTTATGTGACCTTGTTTTGATATAAAATAACCAAACCAATTAAAAATTACAAAAGTGTAAAAACGACCTTGACCCTATTTTTCCAATTAGGAAACGGTGGAGGCACAGAATAACTCCGCCAACAGCTTCTCCCGATTTGTTCGCGCTTGACGAAAATGACCCCACTTTATTCAAAGCAAATCCTCACTCCATCCGCAGAGCGGGCACGCATTTGAGCATTCGAGTGCTCTTGCATTCGAGTGCGAGTGCGCAAAACTCTGAGTCCCACCAGCGTTGCATTCAACGCAACCTCATCCTCCTTTTGCTGAAACACAAAAAGGGATAGATGAATGAAGAAGTCAAGAGGTGCCACCGGATTTCCCATTTCAACTCGCCCTCAGGTTCAACTCAATAAGGCTAATTCAACAGACGGATGCATCTTTCAATGCAACAATGGAAAAGGAATAAGCGTTGTGCATAGAAATGAAAAAATTTCCCCAACACAAATATCCATTGAATTCATTTTAACATCAAGTAGCCTGGTGGAAGGTAAAAATAAATGTCGGGATGTGCGCCGTTATGAATTTCCTTAGGTCCGTCAGGCCTGCGGCACTTACAAATGCCTAGACGAACTTATTCGCTGAGCGGGACACCCATCAGCTATGTGTCCTCTTTCAAAATAACATCTTGGAGTAGCACTGTCTATAGCACTTTGAACTGGGATGGGCATATCAGTTCAGTTTCAACAGCGCCAATCCCGTTTTGGGAGTAATCCGGCTCAATCTATGCGTCACGCAGAAAAAGTATCAAGTTTAGCGTATAAAACGTCTGTTCTGCCCGCTCTGGAATATGGGTTCTGTGCCAGGGATTCTTCTCTTGCAAGTCACATTGACGCTTTTGAAAAGGTGCAGAGAAGTGCTGCCTGTTTCATCATGAACGACTTACCGCAACACATCCGCAGTGTAACGGCTATGCTCAGTGAGATCGACCTCTGACCTCAGTTTCAAAGAAGGTCGGACAGACACCTTTACACTTCAAAAAAGAATCCTTCGGGGTTCCCTGCTCACCATTCTCCCAGATGAAATTCGAGCAAACCAGTTCAATATTAGCCGCCTGCATACCAACAAATTGATGTTTCCCACCATTTTTCATCACTTTCATTGTTTTTCCTCAAACTCTTCGGGAATGGAATTCTTCTCCAAAAGGACTCTTTAATTATAGAAATCCCGCTGTTCCTTGAATTAACTTCACTTTTTCAAACTCCCTATTCCGACATTAATAATTGATCGTTTTTTTACAATTTCAATCTTGTTTTTCTCCTTTTTGTCTGTCAGTCAGTTTGTTTGTCGTCGTTGCCTTGTTCACTTGTTTTTTGTTATCCTTGACTGTTGATATGATTATTTATAAGATTTTTGCATTCACGTGGCAAATTACAAAATATAATACAATAAAATCGGCTATTAAGTAGAGCCTGGGGTGAGTTGCTATGGGGAATACGGCCGCATATCTTGCAGATCGTCTTTCAATCACGTGGTGGAAGTATCGCCGATAACACCGGTCAAAAAAGCCACAAAAGCCGCGTCAGAACGCCCAGACTTTTTTTAGTGCGACAAAATCCCCGCATAAAGCCGCATCAGAACGGCCAACTTTTTTAGTGCGACAAAATCCCCGCGTCAGAATGGATAGATTTTTTGCATCAGACTTTTTGAGATCGTCTGTCCAAAACAGATTTGCAGTCGCAAGAATGGGCAATGGTCAATGCTCCAATGTTCTCCCTTGCATATTGTTACAAGTGACAATCTGTTTTGGACAGACGATCTGAAAAAGTCTGCCGACAAAAATCTGTCCATTCTGACGCGGCTTAAGAATGGACAGAGTTTTCGCATCAGACTTTTTCAGATCGTCTGTGCAAAACAGGTTGTCACTTGCAACAATGGGCAATGGTCTATGCTCCGGTGTATCCTTTGCATATTGTAACAAGCGACAATCTGTTTTGGACAGACGATCTGAAAAAGTCTGATGCAAAAAATCGGTCCATTCAGATGCGGGGATTTTGTCGCACGAAAAAAAAGTCTGGGCGTTCCGATGCGGCTTCATAATATGGACTCTTCACAGATCATTGTCAGAATTCCCAGGCGCTGTGAGAGTGTGCTGGAATGCCGTGTTTCTGAAACATTTGCTTTGCACACAGACAGAGGCAAATCTTCCTTCAAAAGAGCATAAAAGTCTTTCTCGGTAAGAATAAGGCAGATTTCTATGCCAGCACTTTCAAATTTACCTGCTCCGATCGACCTTCCGATTCCAATTAAGCATATCTGAAAATGGTTGGCGAACTCCAGTGATTCTCAATAGACAGGGTAGACCAGAACTAACTTGGAGAAAGCTCGCCTGCTCTCACAAAAATTTTGCAAAAGCAAAAAAAATACTTCGATGCATCGGCTTTCATGCGTTTCAACTACTTTTGCTTTTTCCTATCCGGCGATTTTTGCTGTCGCCCTGTCGTGTTCACCGTTCAATTAGGTACCGGAGCTTCAAAAGTCCTCGAACATAGACGATATTTTAAAGTGCTGGCTAACACAGGGGCTATCAAATTTCGACAGGGCTTGGTGCAACTTCACGCCTCACACGAGTGTCATGATGTTGTGCAGCGCATGCTGCCATTGATTCTAAATGGTGCATGAGTTAATAATGAACTCCTACACTGGAAAGAAATTAGTGGCAGATTGCCACTAGTAGTGATAAGATGAGACTACACTAGACTAGTGGCATGGGCCACTATTTTAGTGGCAAAAGAAATGCACTGGATGGCATGGACTCCAATCCATTTCTTGCCACAAAAATAGTGGCAATCTGCCACTTTTTAGTGTAGTCTTCTTTTGCCACTATTTTTCTTACAGTGTATGTTCGAAGACTTTTGATGAGGAGTGAAAAAAAATGTTGAGGTGGAGGTGATGGTCTTTCTGCCTTCACAAGAGGTGTGTTGTAGTTCCTTTATGAAGGTCTCAAAAGTTGATAGGTCTAACTAAATAATTAAAAAAGAGGCGTATGATAGCTAAGACCAACGAGTATTCATTCGAAAGAAAATTGGAACGGGGATCCCAAAACGCGAGCAAGATCGGGCTTTGAAAGTTACCTTAGTCTTGTTTGCTGAACTTGTGGGCCACATTGTTTTCGTCATAGGCAGGCGCCGGTCTGAGAATTGCGATGGAAAGCAGGAAATAGAGTGAGTCAGATTGGCACGTCCAAATTTTGATTCCTTTAGGTAGGCCCCTGGATATCTCGCGCCTCATTCCTCGGAGGGTGTTGCCGCCAGCAAGTAATTCTCTTGCCAAGACATTTTGGGCTCTTAAAAATCCGCGTTACAATTCCCACACACCACCCCTTGTGGTCGAAACTCCTAGGGCTGTGCTCTGCAAAAAACCACCCCAATGAAAACAAAGGTATGCGGTTAGGGTAAAACACTCATTGGTGCACTAGGAATAACATATGCAACAACTTTACAATTTAAACCACCCCTCTCCGATGTTATGTCTCGAACATTTCGAACGAAAAATCCCCGGTCATTTCGACCCCAAGGGGTGGAATTAGGGATGAATCACATACATTTTCAAAAGCCTAAAAGTGAAGGTGAGAAAATAACTTCTGCGACAAAAAAATGCGCGAGATATTGAAATGAAAATTTGATTCCGTATTGACTCAACCTGTATAATGGCCGAAATAGGTGTAACAGATTGCAAGAAGTGGTAATATGCCTACGGGTATCTATAGATATAGGCCACCCTTTTCTTCCAATATAATAAACGAAGACAGATTCAGGAACCATTCAAGCAGAAACAAGAATCGTCAAAAGATTTCTTCTTCCATATTGCGAGAACAATGAAAGACGGGGAGGGGTTATTTGGTAGTCAAATGAGAAAGCAAAAAGTATGGAATCTCTGAAAACCGGTCTGCATGCAGCAACACCCCCGCATTGCCGCAGTCAGATGCAAATTTCCCGAGCAAAGTCCTCAATATGCAGGCCAATTCTTTGGTGATGATGCATCAATTCGGCGATGCAACCCTGAGATCGCGAAAACGAAAAAGTTGAACTTGGCGTGATATGTTGCAGAACTGCCATCTCCCAGAGAATTTAGAAACTCTGACGATTGAAACTGAAAAATTATTTCGCCTATTGGGATTTGAGTGCACGACTCTCGGATCATGAGTATCACGATCTTCCAACTGAGCCAACCTGACAATCTGGAAATCTCCGCCTTATTGCCTCTTTCCCTTTGCGGGCTTTTTCCGAAAATTGGAGAAAAACCCTTCTGGTCTGAATTAAAAATACGGGGTTTTTAGATTTTTCAAGAGATTTGCAATTTAAATATTTTGCATGATTTTAAGTAGCTTGCGGTTGGTTCCATGATCATGAATGGACCTTTGTCATGAACTACCATCACTAAGGGAACATCTGACCTCAGAACACACGTTCCAAAAGTACAGGATGTCGCAAATTGCACAAGTGAAGTCTTTATTTCACTGCAAAATAAAGCAATCCTTCGATATTTTCTTGTTTTTTGAACTTGTGCTTGAAAATCCACGACAAAGAAAATGCCTCATCACGGCCGTCATCTCTTACTTCAACCGGTCGACCCAGTTTGTCGCATTTCATTCAAAAGATGGCAGCGTGGCATTGCGATGTTCCTTTACTTTGCCTCTACTCACTTAATAAAAATGTCATTATTTATTCCCCCAACCAACCTCATAAAGATGATAAAGTGCTCGTAGAATTCCCCCCTCCATCTCCCGTGTGCGTCAGGCTCACTCTCCTTGTCGGATGACATCCGACATGAGACCAAATCAAACTCAAAAAGGATGTCGAACCCAGTCATCCATTTTAGATTTGGCATAATCCGAATTTCTCTGGTGCCACAATACGACCGAGGCATGAAAAATGCAATTGAAAAATGAAGAAATATATGCCACTTTCAAAGCTTGTTTCTTCAGTACGGCTAAGCTGCGCAAAATCAAGCTTGCTTATTCAATTTACACTCATTCTCACCAAACAATAAATGGGAAGGGTAACCTAGAGGGCGACACCTATGCCTAGAGAAAGTATAACACACCAAAATATTCAAACTTAATCTCTATTATCTGTGGGAAGTTCAAGTCGAGGTTTAATTTGCGCCCAGGCGCCGCTTCGGAAAAATGTGGGACACGGGGTCAAATTTATTCTCCGGCGCAATTTTATCCTGGCTTGAACTCCCCACGGTAGAGTTGGATTTTAGCTTTTAGCAAGTGCCCCCTATAGTCATGAATCGCTAGGTTAACCCACCAATAAAGTGCGCTGAATGCCTCTGAAACTGTACAGGGGCAACCGCTGAAAATGATAGATCCTCTATTGACAAAAGATTGCTCACAAACCTGATGCCGGATACGTTGATATGTCAGTCCTACAATTCTGGCATTTGTGGGTCGTCAACTTTACGGATGACAGCAATTGTGTCAGAGGAGAAAGAATCCAGTTCATCTATTAACTTTATCAGACAAATGATAGCTTACAATCCTGATGCAGGATACATCGATATGGGAGTCCTACAATTCCGGTATTTGTGGGTGGTCAACTTTACGGATGACAGCATTTGTGTCAGCAGAAAGAAGCCGCAGTTTTTCCTCTATTGATTAGATCAGACAAAAGACGCTGGCTATCCTGATGCCGGGCACGTTGACATATCAGTCCTACAATTCTGGTATTTGTGGGTAGTCAACTTTCCAGATAACAGCGATTGTGTCAGCAGAAAGAAGCCAGCAGCTCCTTTATTGACTTTATCAGACAAAAGATAGCTCACTTATTTGTCAGATTGAAAGCCTGGCAATATTACAGTAGGCGTAATCGGTGAGGCGACCCTTGGCATCGCGAATTTGCGATGTCGCTTAATTGATGTAGGGTTTCCCACAATGGCAACAGCCATCTCATGGGACACCAAAAATAAACGCTACAGCGCCGGCATTTAAAGTCACAATTCGACAAAGGATATATCTCCATATACAGGATATGCCAAAATTACATGCACATTCGCGCATGCAATCAACCGTGTCAAAACAGGATTGCCCAAAAGTATACATATACATATTTGACCTTGCTGTTTTTGCCATATTTTATGATCTGAAACTTGTTTCATCAGCCCTAACCATGAGATTGTCAAGAAATTGAAAAAGTTTCAATTTTCAAAAGCAACATTTCATAAAAGCAGCAAATTTATTTTTTTGCATCGGTCAAAATACACTCTACGCTGAAATGCTCATGTGGTTCCGATAGAGTGTTCACATCCGTGGTTGGAGCCAGAAAAACTTTCAGATCAACAACCACGATAAAAACAGCAAATTTTCATGTTTGCTTATCGCCTAGAACTTTTGTGCAACCTTCAATCTTGTGTGACGTGAAAATTTTTAAGGAATGTGCACTCAACTTACTTATAATTGAATTGAATTGAATTGAATTGTTGTTTTTGTTCGAATTAATGCATGTTAGAACATGAATTGATGTTAGAAAACTGATGAATGATGATGATGATTGAAGTTTGAAGTGCCATGTTTGAATATAATTTGATGTTTGAACACGAATTGATGTTTGGACATGAGTAGATGTTTGACCATGAGAGTGATGTTTGAACATTAATTGATGTTTGAATATAATATTGATGTTTGAACATGATATTGATGTTTGTCATGATATTGATGTTTGAGCATGAATTTTTGATTGAACATGAATTGATGTTTGAATGTGAATTGATGTTAGAATAAGATTTGATATTTGAATATGATCTGATGTATGAATATGAATTAATGAATTGATGTTTGAAAACTGATGAATGGTGAATATGATTGAGGTTTGAAGTGCTATGTTTTGATATGAATTGATGTTTGAACATGAATTGATGTTTGAACACGAATTGATGTTTGGACATGACTTGATGTTTGACCATGAGAGTGATGTTTGAACATGATATTGATATTTGAACATGATATTGATGTTTGAACATTAATTAATGTTTGAACATAATATTGATGCTTGAACATGATATTGATGTTTGCACATTAATTGATCTTTGAACATGATATTGATGTTTGAACATGATCTGGTGTTTGAAAATAATCTGATGTTTGAACATAGATTGATTTTTGAACATGATATTGATGTTTGAACATGAATTGATGTTTGAGCATGAATTTTTGATTGAACATGAATTGATGTTTGAATGTGAATTGATGTTAGAATAAGATTTGATATTTGAATATGATCTGATGTATGAATATGAATTAATGAATTGATGTTTGAAAACTGATGAATGGTGAATATGATTGAGGTTTGAAGTGCTATGTTTTGATATGAATTGATGTTTGAACAAGAATTGATGTTACAACATGAATTGATGTTTGGACATGACTTGATGTTTGACCATGAGATTGATGTTTGAACATGATATTGATGTTTGAAAATGATATTGATGTTTGAACATGATATTGATGTTTGAACATTAATTGATGTTTGAACATGATATTGATGTTTGAACATTAATTGATCTTTGAACATGATATTGATGTTTGAACATGATATTGATGTTTGAACATTAATTGATCTTTAAACATGATATTGATGTTTGAACATGATATTGATTTTTGAACATGACATTGATGTTTGAACATTAATTGATCTTTGAACATGATATTGATGTTTGAACATGATATTGATGTTTGAACATTAATTGATCTTTGAACATGATATTGATGTTCGAACATGATCTGGTGTTTGAAAATAATCTGATGTTTGAACATGAATTGATGTTTGAACATCAATTGCTATTTGAACGTGAATTGATGTTTGAATATGAATTGATGTTAGAATAAGATTTGATATTTGAATATGATCTGATGTATGAACATGAATTAATCTTTGATAACTGATGAATGGTGAAGATGATTGAGGTTTGAAGTGCTATGTTTTGATATGAATTGATGTTTGAACATGAATTGATGTTTGAACATGAATTGATGTTTGAACATTAATTGATGTTTGGACATGAATTGATGTTTGAACATCAATTGCTATTTGAACGTGAATTGATGTTTGAACATGAATTGATGTTTTGAACTCTGTTCGTCGGAGTCGAGACGCACAAAGGGACCGGATGCATGGGCATTTCCCAGCATGTATACTTCGTTGTATTAGATCCTACGGCAGATTGGGACAGGTTAGGTCTTGGTTAACTATCCCAACATTACCTAAACCAATCTAACCTTACAGGAACTGACCAAAACCAACTATACGCACACGGGAATCTTGCTTATTTGTTTGTAGAGACTGCGCCAGTACGAAACGTTTTAAGTGCAGCGTGATCGTTCAAGGGCCATCAGAGTCTTGTCTGTCCATACATATCACTATCCTCCCATTTGGATTTTCTCAATGTTGATTTAGGCCATGAAAAACATGCCTCAACGCGACTTGAGTCAGAAGTTGCATCGCAAACGTAGAGAAATATAAACGACCCTACACATACGAAAGCAAATGGGCAACCGCATCATGCAATCAAATAGTGTTGAAAGTTTGCAATAGAAATGTAAATTTCCCAGTTTTAACCACCGTTACGAAGCGGCACTTTTATTTCTACATGGACGATGGATGCAACAGTAAAATAAAAAACCATTTATCTGAGTAGGATGCGTGAATATACTCTGCTATTACCCGTACATGATTCCCTGCTATTGCCTAACTGGTACCCCATTGGAAAGCGTTCCAGCCTATAAATACTTAGGAGTAATCC